>JANAVB010003144.1:0-49464 GCA_029216955.1 Iris pallida
TATATATATATAGATAATATTTTTTTTTACACAATCACACCACACACACACACACACACACACACACACACACACAACATATATATATATATATATATATATAAATATATATATATATATGTGTGTGTGTGTGATTGTGTAAGTGTATGAATATATATATATTATATTTAATATATATATATTATATTATATATATATATATATATATATATAATATACACTTACACACATATTCATATATATATATTAACCATTTAAATAAAAATAAATAATAATAAAATTTTAAAAATTTCGGAAAGGGGAGTTACATGGACAGCTTGTGCACAAGTTTGATTTTCCTCGAATCGGTATCTGGGGCATCGGTATCGAATCGACCTAGGGGGAATGAATAATCGTGCTTCAGCACGGATGCATTGCGGGACCGTCAGTCAGGCTTGCAACCTAGACTGAACGGGCTGAAATGATGTTGAGATAGTCCCAAGTGGTGTGTAACATAGTGACCGCACATATAAGATAGTAGCATGCACACATATTGTCTTATGCAGGTAGTAAGTATTATCTTATTTTATGCAGGGACGAGTACGGCCGTGGTAAGAACTGTGATAAATCGTTATGTTTTACTGTATGCATTATTACTTCAAAGATGGCTATCGATATGAACTGAATTCATTTAGCTCTAAATAGATAGAAAACTCTAAAGCATGCCTACCTTAACAATCAGAGTCGGTTTAGACGAGTGGGTTCATCTCGTCCACTTAGCAAGTGTGCTAACCCCTCCCCCAACTCCCCAGTGCAGCGGGAGCTCTAAACTGAAGCTAAAGTGTGGAGAAGCGTTTTGAAGCTCTTCCTATCCTGAAGTATTATGAAGCCAATTCAATCAAAGGCTTATGTATGAAGGGCGAATGTATGGAACTGCAAGGGTTAGTTCAGGCAGCTTGTCGAGTATATTTCTTTGTTTCAATCAATGTAGCCGTAACGACATCTAATATAATTACGACTTGCACTTCGTTGCAAGCTATGAATGAAAAACCTATTTATATCTTCTAAACTGCACTTAGTCTTATATGACAAATTCGTCGCCCTCCGTTGCTGTTGGCGACGTCACCCTAATGTCGCTGGGTCGTCACAAAATTAGCGACGGAGTGCGACGAAACTGTACGTCGCCAAATTAACACGCAGTCAACTATTAGCGACGTTATTTCTTTTATGTGATGACATGGCATGCCTGCCACGTCAGCAGTGTAGCGACGTAGTATGACCAAATTAGCGACGTCAACTCTCTGCCACGTCAGCTACTGACGACGGATTGCGACGTAACGGCGCTAATTAGCGACGTCAGGATAGATCGCTATATGTCACAGATCGTCGCTATGCGTCACAGATATTATAAAAAATTAAAAAAAATATAGTGTATTTTGTTATGTTGTGTGTCTGTGTTTACAGTGTGTGTGAAGTGCAGTATTCGAACCATCGACAGTTTTGCTTACTGTTCTATATTTTTGGATAGAAAGAGCAACAGTTCAGGGTACACTTCTCAGAGCTTCTTCTTCATGTCCTTCACCTTCTCGGGTTCCTTTACGACGTCCCAAAAAAGTGAAGGATGTGAAAATGAAGCTCTCAGAAGTACACCCTGAACTGTTGCTCTTTCTGTGCAAGATAAAACATACAACAGTAATCGAAACTATCGATGGTTCCGAATACTGCATTTCACATACACTGTAAATACAGACACACATCATCACAAAAATACAAATTATACTTTTTTAAAATTTGGGCAGTACCACCTTTGTATATCAGATCATCGCTTATAACCCAGCGTAGGTATATTTGTCATCCCCGTCGCAGATATCATCATAATTAACAGTCTTCCATTATAAAGTCTACAACTAATAGATGAATAACAGTCTCCCATGATAAAAGTCTACAAAGTAAATATCACAAATATACATGTCCAAGTAAATATCATACATGTACTCAATAAAAATACCAACAAAGTAAATATCACAAACATGTCCAACAAATATACATGTCCAACAGAGACAAATAAGAATAAAAATCAGTGTACCAATGATCAATGGGCCCATAGGGCCAATACATACAAAGATGATAAAAAAATCTACTGGATCACTAAGGACCCCTGCTGCGCATCTGAGATAGCATGTACTCATACTGCTCCTGTGTGAGCTGCACTATAAGGGCAGTAGGAGGCAGTGCAACTTTTGCAGTCGGCGCCGTCGATGGACCGGGAGGACGTATCTACTCCAGCTCTCGCAGTCGCTCAGCATGCGCAGCAAGGGTACTCACCATCCTCTGAGAACTCTCCTCAATCGAAGTATGTATCTGAGTGAGTGAGGCAGACATGGTCCTCTGTGATCCCTCCAACTCGACCTGTCTACGCTCTGTGTGCTCCGTAGACTCGGTGAGCGTGTGCAAGCTGGCAGCTGTAGCCTACTGCAGACTTATCAGCTCCTGTATACTGCGCTCGACCGTATCAAATCGTTCGGTGATCATCGGATCGTCGCTCTGCGGTATGGCGATCAGAAATCTGCTGCTGCAACTCTCGACGCAGCTCGTTGATCTGACGACCAATATCCTGAGCTCGTGATAACGCCTGCGAAGCTAGAGACTGCACACTGACAGAGGGGGCTCGGGATGACTCTGAAGCCAAATAGGCACCGTAGGATCCCGTACCGTAGTACGTACCCTTCTGAAGACCACCAACAGCGATCATCCAGAGGTCGTCCGACGATGGAGCTGTAGGCGGCTGGGAGGAAGTACCAGCCCCTCCCTCTGCTGTCGTACTAGCAACAGCAGCCGCCTCCTCTTGTAGCCGAAGAAACTCGGCCTATAACAATGTTTGCTAACGTCTAAGTAGTGTTTGCTAAAGTCTATATTGATATCTATTTTTCTGTTTTCTAAATTATAGTAAATTAATATAAAGAATAGAACGTACATATACCTGCGTCGCCCTCTCGTCAATGAACTCCCCAGCCCTCCGATGGGTGACCAGGAAGACGGTCACCATGTTGGGGTCCTCACCCTTTTTTACCTGTTAAAATATATTATCTATTATTATTATTAAACATTCTATCCATCTATATAAAAAATAATGTCCGTCATAGGAAACGTACCAGATGACGAAAATGCTTCGTCATAGGAATGGAGCCACCACACCACTTACTGGAGCTTGACCGCGCCACCTTGGCCTTGTCAGACCGCTCCTGGTACCTGGCCTCGTCGAATCTAGCCTTCATCGCAGTCCACTGCTCTGGCGTGATCCAACCATGGATCGACTTTCTGGAGCGATCACGAGACTTCTGGTCGTGGATCGCATCACGGATGAGCTTGCCCGCGACAGCAGAAAATTGGGCCTCGATCTTCGTCGCCCGATGTGGTGGATAGAAATAGGTCCTCTACAAGAAGTAAAATAGAAAGAGTTGTATAATATACAAAAATAATTATTAAAATTTAAAAATAAATAAATTTTTTACCTTGAAGTGGGCCAACCAAAAGGCCTTCCTATCCGCGGGAGCATCTGAGTAGTTAATCCAAGGCCCACCATAGTTCTGCCTCAGAAATAACCCCAGCTGTCTCTTACTGCAGGAGGCCGATATCTATACAATAATAAATTTCATGAATATATATGTACATATAATCATTTGAAAAATATATATTAACTAATTAACTTACTTCGTAGGCCCGTCCGTCTAAATCTCCATACGCGTCTCGTCCGGGGGAGCGCATGGAGGGTCGCTCTCACCTCCTGCCTGACCAGGATCAGTCTGATCGTCGTCCTCCATATGCTCGGCGTCGGCTCTCCCCATGGAGCCGTCGGCAGGAGGAATGCTGGACGCGGGAGGAATGCTGGACGACGAGGGAGGAGTCACCAACCTGCTGGAACTGCCCTGTCCCGGTAATAGATCGGGAACAGAATGGTACACTAGCGTACTCGAAGATGAGGATGAGGGTACGGAATCTACATCCCCAATCTAATGCACACGGGACTGCCTAACATAATATCCTCCGCGTCGTCCAGGTCTAGTCATACCTGCTAATAACATATGACAATAAAACAAATATACATATTTATATGATAGACATCACAGATTTTTAAAAATATCATAGTCACAAAAGTGTCACAAAAGTGTCAAATATGATGATAAAATAAACGTACAGATTTAATCCTCTTCTGAAAATTCATCTAGTTCGTTTAGCTCATTTTCTTCTTCTTCTTCTTCTTCTTCTTCTTCTTCTTCTTCTTCTTCTTCTTCTTCTTCTTCCTCTACATCTTCACTTTCATCTGCATCTTCCTCTTCAGATAATTCTACTTCTTCTACACAATTAGATGTGTAATGAGGAACTTCCGTCGTGTCCACTTCTATAATATTTGTTATAAGAGGTAGTTCATCCTCTTGATAAGCTACATCGTCAACCTCAAAGGTATTTCTAGCTTTGGTCTTGTATACTGCCCACCAGTTCGACCTTGTTATTCCCCATTTAGGATAACTTGTGAAGTACACGAGCTGAGCCTGACTTGATAGGACAAATAGTTCATAGGCTTGATATCGACGCCGATAGTTTATATCCACAAGACCGTGCTTGTCTACTTTCCAACCTTGATCTTCAATCGTATCGAACCAATCACACCTGAATAACACAATCTTAGCAGGCTCTATTATATAACTATATGTCAGCTACACAATCTCTCGTAGGACACCATAGAAATCGTTGCCCGCATCAACATCTTTGTAGTTCGAAGATCTGATACACAAACAGCTATTTTTGGTGGAATCGAGATCCACAAAGTTGTCTCTAATCGGGCAAGTTTTTGACTTGAACCTAAACCCATTCACAGAGTAGCTTGGCCATATTTTTGCAGCATAAATTGGTCCCTTGGCTAGCGTTCTAATAGACTCATTCTCAAGTCTTGCGTATGGACGATCGACCTAAATACCACAAAAAAATAAAATAAGCTCATTCTCAAGTGCATATACAGAAAGGTAATTACAGAGTTCTCAAGTCTTACATATGCACTCAACCATGATAGAAAATAATGCCTCATTTTTTGTTCTAGTTCTTCTTCTGTTATATGTGGCCTACCTGACCTCACATTATCATTAAATATGCTGAAAACAACATCGTTCAATTAATATAATAGTATAATAATTAATACTATTAAAATAATGTAGACGTATTAATTACTTACCCCTCCATCTTCTCTACTTCATCATCGTCGCAGTTGAGTAATACATACACCTGAGCAGCCCTTAGCTCATCATCGTTCAGATATCTCTTCTTCATTTTACCCTATGGCTTTCCTGGAGCGTTGAATACCTTCAGTATTGTATCATTACATTCATGATCTCCGTCGTCGTTTCTGGAAGCTCTCGTTCTATTAGTTGCAACATGAGGCTTGAAATACATCGAACAAAAGTTTGTAATCTCCTCGAGAACATAGGCTTCACAAATAAAACCCTCGATCCGTGCCTTATTTTTTACCTTTCTTTTTAGGTGATTCTAATGTCGTTCGAATGGGTACATCCATCGATATTCGACGGGTCCACCAACACGCGTGCCTCATAGGATAGATGAATCGGTAAATACTCCATAGAGTCGAAGAATCCAGGAGGAAACACCCTCTCTAGCTTGCACAGTGTTACCGCAATGTCATTCTCTTTCTTTTCTAGATGATCAACGAGCAATTTTTTAGAACAAAGATCCCTGAAGAATATGCTAAGCTCCGTCAATGGATCCCAAACTGCCTGTGGTAAGAATTCCCGAAATGCAATCGGAATTAATCTCTCCATGAATCTGTGACAATCGTGGCTCTTCATACCCATCAATTTGTTTTTCTTCGGATCGACACATCTTCTCAGATTTGACACATATCCGTCTGGAAATTTTAGGCCCTGGATCCACCGACAAAGTCTCACTTTATCCTTCTTATCCAGTGAGAAAATTGACTTCGACATGAACTGTTTTCTATTCTCCTCTATCAAATGCAACGCAGGGCATTTGTATATTTTTTCTAAGTCCAACCTGGCCTTGGGATTGTCTTTAATTTTTTCCTTTACGTCCATCACAGTATTAATTATGTTATCAAACACATTCTTCTCAATATGCATGACATCAAGATTATGTCTGATCAGATTGGTACTCCAATATGGCAGATCCCAAAATATGCTCCTCTTTGTCCAGTTATGATCTCTACCAAATCCATCGCACTTGTACCCAGTTGTAGGATCTTCGATAGCACTTGAAAAATCTCTAACCTCCTCCCATATCGTGGCTCCGAACCACCTTGGCGGTAGATCACCCTTCTCTACAATGCCGGTACGAAATGCATTCATGTTCTTTCTGAACGGATGATCTTTTGGCACGGAATGCATTCATGTTCCTTCTGAACGGAATGCATTCCTGTTCCTTCCACTTCTGGATAATATTTCACGTTATGACATTTCACACACGGACACTTAATTTTGGTGTCGTCCATGTACTGAGGGAATGCCTTAGCAAACTGCAGGAACTGCTCTATTCCCGCTATGTATTCATCCCGTACACTACACATATCATCAGGACAACGATTGTACATCCATGAACGATTCCGAAAGTAGTAATTTATATCCATTTGGAAATAATTCTGCAAAGATGGACACACAATTATCCAATAGGCACAAATTCGTTTCATAAGCTCCTACACAAATTGGACACTTGGACACGAACCACTTGACACAGAGGTGGGGGCAACCATTGACAAGCCCCCCTCAAGTTTTGTGTCGGCTGGATGCATGTCGAACACAAAATCGCACGCACACAGGATTTGGACTGTGCGTGTACAATCGTAAATTCGACTCTGATATGCCTTGGTATCTTGGACACACGACTTGTGGACCCAATTCAATTCAAGGTGATAGACACGAAGCCCTACCCCTACTCTCCACGTGGACACGAGCACGTGGCCAATGGCACACTGTGTCGTGTCCAATTCTACCCGACCCCATTGCACGATACTGGTTTTCTGTTATGTACTGATATTCTGTTATTCTCTGTTTGGACACCTTCGTGTCCAATGTTTAGACACGCATACCCCCCTCTGACACGTACACATATGGGGAACACTTTTGTATAACTATTTTTTAGGTTTTATTGAGTTTGGATTTCAATTTGGTATTTTTGAAATGAATTCACGAATATAGTCTGATACTCGAAGAACTGGTTTCAAGTTCAAATAGACTTTGGGTTTGATTTTTTAATTTGGTTGGGGTTGATTATGAAGATGTGGTTTTGTCTGATACTTGAGTTTTGTAATGTAATGTGAACTGTTCGGATCTTCATTTGATTTTTAGTTTTCAAATTCCTATAAATTGTTTCTATCCTACTTGTCAATATACTTTATAAAAATTTATATCCTAGCAGGTAGAGTTTCTACATTGAAATTGCATACACAAAACAAATACTTTTCAATGGTTTTCCATTTCTATTCTTGGTGTCACAAAATAAATAGTTTAATTTAATGATGTGGGATCCAATATTAATTAGTATGAGAGAGAATTTCTATGAAAGTTTTTACATGTAGAAACCCTCATAGAATCTCGCCATCCTACATCAATGCCACCTAGGATAGAGATTGACATCGAAACCACCAATGGAAGAAGTTTTTTCTAAAATAAATTTCTACCATAAAAATATGGGAGATAGAGCTCCATTCGAGATGGCCTAAGCATCGTGAACCTTTGTATTGAATAACCCTAGCCCTAACCCAAGCAAGAAATTTGCAGAATTAAACCACCAGACTACGACCAAGTGATAAGTAGTAGCTGAGCCTGTATATAAGAATGAACATCATCCCTGTAGCAATGCCTCATAATATAACAATAGTAAGCAAGTTCCATTGCTAACCAGTTACAGAATTAACAAGACTGGCAGATGATATTTCGTGTATTTAATCCAAATGACAAACGCAACTACCAATAATTCAGCTACAAAACTAAAGAAAAGTTCAATCTAAAGCCAATAAACTATCATGTCCTTCCCATAAAATGACATTTTTAAAGATTTTAAAATTACTTAGTAAACATCCAGAATGTGAAACAAAATCTTGTTGGCAGTTCTCTCCCAAATGGTTTGAATCCAGCAGGTTACTCCCAAACTATGGAGTCAGGAGTTGCATCCAACACAGCTGCAACAGGGGCCACACCCATAGAAAGAGGAGAAGCAGTGTCCCCAAGCACGTTCTCCCCCACTCACAGCACCCCCCCATATATTGCTCAAAACTGTGTGAGTGACAGAAGGGGTATGTGTGTGTGTGAGACACACGTGTCTAGGGGTATGTGTGTGTGTGACACATGTGTCTACTCGTATCCAAACGAGGTCAAAATCGTATCAAAATCGTGTCTAGATAGCTAGGGCTAGGGTTAGGGTTTACCTGAGGGCGGCTCGGTCGGAGTTGGGAGGCGGCGAGGAGGGGGGCTTCGTCGGAGGAGAAAAATTTTGGGAAAATTTTAGGAGGGAGAGAAGGAGGAAATGAAAGTTTCGAACGGGATATAATAAAACATTAGCGATGTCTGATTTAGACGTCGCTGAACGTCGCTAAGGAGCGACATAACTTAAGTCACGTCGCTGAACGTCGCTATTCAGCGACATAATTTATCTCTTGTCGCTGAACGTCGCTATTCAGCGACGTTTTGCGATGTCTGTCAAAAGGAGTCGCTATATTCAATAGTTAGCGACGTTATTTTATTCTGTCGCTAAATTACGTCGCTAATAGAGCATATTTTAATAGTACGAGAAAGGATATTTCAGACATAATGCAGACTAATGTTGTGGCAGATTTCTTTGACGTTTTTCTTGGCGAGATGCCCGAGATGCCGTCGGATCGAGAAATAGAATTCAGCATCGACACCTTTCCGAATACACGGCCGATATCAAAAGTGCCTTACCGAATGACTTCAGTAGTACTGAAGGTAGAATTATAAGAGTTGCTAGACCGTAGCTTTATTCGCTCTAGCGTCTCTCCATGGGAGCTCCCGTACTATTTATGAAGAAGAAGGATGTATCGATGCGACTATGCATCGACTATCGTGAACTCAACAAGACCGTACGGAACAAGTATCCCTTGCCACGAATCGATGACTTGTTTGACCAACTGCTAGGTACGTCAATATTTTTAAAAATCGATCTTCGTTCAGGCTATCATCAGTTGAAGATCAAGTCCAATGACGTATCGAAGTCTGCCTTCGATACTCGATATGGTTATTATGAATTCCGAGTCATGCCGTTCGGTTTGACGAATGCCCCAGCCGCTTTCATGGATCTAACGAACCGAGACTTCCGACCCCAAATCGATAAATTTGTAGTCGTGTTCATCGACGATATCCTTATCTACTCAAAGAATCGAGAAGAGCATGCAGAACATTTAAAGACAGTATTATAAACTCTACGTGAAAACAAATTATATGCCAAGCGGAGTAAATGCGAGTTCTGGATGAGTAGTGTGACATTCCTTGGACATGTAATCTCTGCCGAAGGCGTCGCGGTGGACCCAAGGAAGATTGAAGCGGTGGTAGATTAGAAACGACCTACCTCGGCTAGCGATATTCGGAGTTTTCTGTGCTTAGCAGGCTACTACCGAAGATTCGTACTGAGCTTTTCAAAGCTAGCGTCGCCTCTCACTCGCCTCACCCAGAAGGGAGTAGTATTTGAATGGAGTGACGACTATGAATCCAGCTTTCAAGAGTTGAAGCAACGGCTCGTCTCAACTCCAATCCTTGTACTTCCAGATGGTCCAGAAGGCTTTCAGATATTCAGCGACGCATCGGGAACTGGCCTCGGGTGCGTACTCATGTAGAGAGATAAAGTCATCTCCTACACTTTACGACAGTTGAAGCAGCACGAGAAAAACTATCCAACGCATAACCTAGAATTGGCGGCGATCGTGTTTGCATTGAAGCTCTGACGGCACTACCTCTATGGTATGGCTTGCAGAATCTACATAGATCATAAAAGCCTGAAATATTTGTTTACGCAACGAGAACTCAACTTACGATAGCGACGTTGGCTCGAACTCATAAAAGATTACGAGCTAACGATCGAGTATACGTCGGGCAAGGGAAACGTTGTAGCCGACGCGCTTAGCAGAATATTTATGGGATCAATGGCCATAAATAATGAGATACGGTGAGACCTTGAAGCGATGGGTATTGAACTCGGAATTGAGTATCGACACCTGCACCTAGCTCAGTTGAAGCTAGGGTCGAGCCTGCTTAGCAAAATAAAGACTGCACAGAAAGATGATTCGTTCTTGAAGAAGATGCGCGAGCTGATTTCAACAGGAAGGCGACTGACTTTGCGGAAGACGGAGACGGGATAATACGACTAAAAGGAAGGCTCTGCATTCCTGAAACTGCCGAACTCAGAAAAAAATTCTGACGGAGGCATATTATGCGAAGTATTTGTTACATCCTGAAAGCACTAAGATGTACAAGGACTTGCGCATAAACTTTTGGTGGCACGGCATGAAGAAAGACGTGGATACTTTCGTATCGCAGTGCATGGCGTGTCAGCAAGTGAAGGCAGAACACCAAAGGCCAGGCGGAGAGCTGCAGAACCTTGCCATTCCCGAGTGGAAGTGGGACAACATCTCGATAGATTTCATTATGGGATTTTCGAAGATACCGCAGAAGAATGATACGATTTGGGTCATTATTGATAGATTGACCAAGTCAGCTCACTTCATCGCAATTAAATTAGGATGGAGCATCGATCGGTTAGCGCAAATCTATATCGACGAGATTGCTCGACTGCACGGGGTACCGGCCTCAATAATTTCAGACAAAGACGGGCAATTCCTATCGCATTTTTGGACGAGCCTGCAAGCGGCGATGGGGACCAAACTAAATTTTAGTTCTGCGTACCACCCCCAAATAGATGGTCAGACGGAGAGGATAAATCAAATCTTGGAGGATATGTTGCGTCTGTGTGCGATCGATTTAAAGACTAGTTGGGATAAGCATTTGCCGCTTGCAGAATTTGCATATAACAACAGTTATCAGTCGAGCATTCAAATGGCTCCATATGAAGTGCTCTACGGAAGGAAGTGTCGTTCTCCAATATGCTGGAACGAAGTCGGAGAGCGACAAGTGCTCGGACCGGAACTGGTGGAGCAGGCCGTCGAAAAGTTCCGCTTGATCCGAGATAGACTCCGTATCGCACAAAGTCGACAAAAGAGCTACGTAAATCTTCGTCGACGATTGCTATAATTTTTGGTCGGGGACCATGTATTTCTGAAGGTAATGCCCATGCGTGGCATGATGAGGTTCGGCATTAAAGGCAAATTGAGCCCGAGATTTGTAGGCCCCTTCGAGATCATCGGGCGAGTTGCAACGGTTGCTTATCGGATCACACTACCTCCTGCCTTGGCTGATGTGTATGATGTTTTTCACTTTTCACAATGTCAAAAATACGTGCACGATCCAAGTCACGTGGTTAGCCTCGATCAGTTGGAGCTACGTACTGACTTGTCTGACTCGGAGGAGCCTATCCAAATTTTGGACCGTAAGGAGAAGGTATTACGAAATCGGTCGATGTCCTTGGTCCGTATGCTTTGGCGGAACCATTCGGTTGAAGAGTCGACGTGGGAAATGGAGGCGGAGATGAAGGAGAAGTACCCTTCATTGTTTGTCTAATTTAAGGTCAGACCCTTGTTCTTAAGTTTTGGGATGAAACTTTTTCTTAGTGGTATATTATGTAGTGCCCCGCTTTCGATAGGTGACAAACTTCATAATATGCTTGTGCCGAGTCAGATCGATCGGGAACTTAGATGGCCATCTGATTCGATTGCTGAGCTTGGTAAACGATAACACCTTGCGGCATCGATCAAATCGATTTGGACGGATGTTACGAGAATCGATCCAACTACTGGAACGACTTTTGTTGGAATAAGTCCTAGATGCAGCGGGCTGCGTCTCGGCGAGTGAGCTCTATATAAGAGTCCATTCGATGGGGCCGGACTGTTGTATGGTTTTCTTGGAGTTTTTGTCGCTTGGTTTTGATGAAAGTGCTTTCGCGTCATTTTCTGAATGCAATCTACGAATTTCGAAGCGAAGGAATAAAGAAGGAATCCTAACTAAGTGTTGGTGCCATTGCAGGAGCTCGTGTAACTAAAGTTTGAACGTTGCGAAGCGCTTCGACGATCGACACGATCAAAGTACTTGGTGGGTGATTCGGCCCCTTCTTTTCTACTCTGTCCCGCAAACGAAATTCCTTTGCCTCGAATTCATTCAAATCGACGATACCAAGTTAAATGCATGCCAATCCACTAAGGTCAAAACCTCGGAAAAAAACATATCAATTCGGAGTAATCTACTCTAAAAATATAAGTTTCGCACCAAAATCGAAAAGTTTAAGGTTCTAGTAAAAAGATAGACTATTTCACTTGCTGCAAAATAATATAAAATGCCGATCGTGACTTATGATGCCTCAGACAATTTGGTGCCTACAGGACGCTAAATCGGGAGTACGGCTTTGGGAAAAATGAATCGTTGTATGAGTTGGAAGAAATAATAATGTCGTTCAATACTGTCCGCGTTATACAAATCTGTTTGCATATACTAAACTGTTCATGTATTGGCATGGTCATGGACAGCTTGTGCACAAGTTTGATTTTCCTCGAATCGATATCCGGGGCATCGGTATCGAATCGACCCAGGGAGAATGAATAATCGTGCTTCGGCACTGATGTATTGCGGGACCGTCAGTCAGGCTTACAATCTAGACTGAACGGGCCAAAATGTCGTTGAGATAGTCCCAAGTGGTGTGTAACACCAATGAACGCACATATAAGATAGTAGCATGCTCACCTATTGTCTTATGCAGGTAGTAAGTATTATCTCTATTTTTATGCAGGGACGAGCACGGCCATGGTAAGAACTGTGATAAATTGTTATGTTTTACTGTATGCTTTATTACTTCAAAGATGGCTATCGATATGAACTGAATTCATTTAGTTCTAAATAGAAAAAAACTCTAAAACATGCCTACCTTAACAATCAGATTTGGTTTAGATGAGTGGGTTCGTCTCGTCCACTTAGCAAGTGTGCTAACCCCCTCCTCCAACTCCCCAGGTACGGCGGGAGCTCTAAACTGTAGCTAAAGTATAGGGAGGCATTTTGAAGCTCTTCCTATCCTGAAGTATTGTGAAGCCAATTCAATCGAAGGCTTATGTATAAAGGGGCGAATGTATGGAACTTCAAGTGTTAGTTCAGACAGCTTGTCGAGTATATTTCTTTTGTTTCAATCAATGTAGCCACAATGGCATCCAATGTAATTACGACTTGTATTTCGTTGTAAGCTATGAATGAAAAGCATATTTCTATTTTTCTAAACTGCTTCTTATATTCTGATGTGATTTGTGAAGTTTCAACTTGGTGTTTCAATATAATAATCAACGTAACGTTCTTGCCTTGTACGAGTACAATTCCAGACTCGTACGGCATCACGCCTTAGCGAGGACGATCGATTCTGCATAATAACATCGGGGACGAACGGTTTGTCGACTCGGGGCATGACAATATCCACGGGAAAGGCGTCTGACTTTGTAGAGGATGAGTCGAAAGTGTTGCGAGTGAAAGGTCGGCTATGTGTTCCGGATGACACAGAACTTAGAAAGGAGATAATGTCAGAGTCGCCTTATACAAAATATTTCTTGTATCCTGGTAGCACCAAGATGTATAAGGACCTCCGCATTATCTTTTGGTGGCACGACATGAAGAGGGATGTGCTCTTTGTGTCGCAGTGTATGGCCTATCAGCAAGTTAAAACTGAGCACCAGCGACCGGACGGGGAGAAGCAGAACCTTGCCATTCCAGAGTAGAAGTGGGATCATGTTACTATGGACTTTGTTGTTGTCCTGCCGAAGACGTCATGGGGGAACGATGTCGTCTGGGTCATCGTCGATCGATTAACCAAGTCAGCGTACTTCATTGCCATTAAAGTCACTTGGAGCGTCGACCGCCTTGCTCAGATATATCTTGATGAAATTGTTCGGCTGCATGGGGTTCCAGTATCTATCGTCTCAGATCGGAATGGACGGTTCGTGTCACGCTTCTGGTGTAGCCTTCACTCAGTGATGGGGACCAAGTTGAAGTTTAGCTCAGCTTATCATCCTCAGACCGACGGCCAAACAGAACGAGTGAAGCAGATTCTTGAAGACATGTTACGACTCTGTACTATCGACTTGAAGTCAAGCTAGGACGTTCATCTACCGTTTATCGAATTTGCATATAACAATAGCTGCCAGTCCAGCATCCAAATGGTGCCGTATAAAGTTTTATACGGCCGAAAGTGCAGATCGCCTATTTGCTGGGATAAAGCCGAAGAACGACAGATACTTTGCCCAGAACTGGTGGAGCAGACCGTACAAATAGTTAAAATGATACGGGAGAGATTGAAGATAGCACAGAGTCGACAGAAGAGCTACGCCGACACCTACCGATGATCCCTTGAATTCCTGGAGGTCGATCACGTGTTTCGGAAAGTCACACCTATGCATAGAGTTATGAGATTTGGAGCTAAGGGAAAGTTGAGTCTAAGATTTGTCGGTCCTTTCAAGATATTGAAGCGAGTCGCCCTAGTAGCTTACCATATTATATTGCCGCCAGCACTGTCGGACGTACATAATGTCTTTCACGTCTCTCAGTTGCGAAAGTACGTGCACAATTCGAGCCATATGGTAGACTTTGGTCAGCTAAATATGGAGGCAGACTTATCGTATATTGAAGAGCATGTGCAAATCGTGGAGCGCAAGGATAAACTGCTTCAAAATCGTTCCATCCCTCTCGTTCGAGTGCTCTGGAAGAACCATGCGGTCGAGGAGTCGAACTGGGAACTAGAGTCGGAGATGAGGGAAAAGTTTTCTTTCCTATTTTTTCTAGCGGTAGGTTCTTTTCTTAAGTTTCGAAGACAAAATTTTTTCTTAGTTGGTTATAGTGTAGCGTCCCGTCCCTACATCATGTCCCGTTCTCCGTCCACGGGGTACGTGAGAAAGGAACACTGTCACCATCGATTCGGTCAGAACCGATAGGTCGGAATCGATCGAATCGGTTGAACGAGAACGGTTGAATTAAGATCCATTTCCCGTTATGGTATGGCTTCTTCGGAACCAAGTCCCATATTCAGCGGGTTGCGCCTCAAGGATAGACTCTACGGCTGAGTCGGGAGAGACCTTCCGTTGCTCTGTTTTTCATGCCACACTTGTGTTGGTTTTGGCTTTGGTTTTATGAATGCATTTTCGTGAATATTTTTGATGGTTTTTATGGCTTGCATTTCGAACTCGCATTTCATATCAAACTCCTTGAATAATATAGTGTTCTAATCGGTTGCTTGTACGATTTCAGGTAATCGCGTAGGCGACGTCTAGCACGACCAAGCAAGTCTCTCGCCTCAAGCAAACTCAAGGTGAGTGGTTGAACTTTCTCTTCTTGACCTCCCCTTTCTTAGTTCAATCGATAACCTTATCGCGAGTGAAATAATAGATGCAAAGCCACGGACACACTGTAAATTTGTAGAACTGTGTTAACAAAAGATTGACTCAAATAAGGTGATACCATGACAAGGCGGGACACGATGTAATGGTCAAGTTCTCAAAAGAAATGTAGACTATGCCTTAATAACTAAATTGTTTTAAGCACGGTCATGGACAACTTATCGACAAGGTAAAAGTTTTCTCGAACGGCAACCCGGGGCCATGGAACCGTTTCGGCCTAGGAGGAAACAGGGTATAGCTGTGCTGGATGATAGCACAGGTTAGGCGGGGACTTGCAACGGGGCTCGCTACTTGCGTTGAAAGGGCTCCGACTAACAAAGCTATAAGTCCAGGATGGCTTGTGATGTCAGTGACCAATCACACATAAATTGCACACGCTATGCTAGCGATAACAATTGACAGGAAAGAACATGGTAAGTCTCACATTGCACGGCATGCTCTGTCGTGGGTAAGTTCTAGCGTAGTTTACATTATGCTTGTCTGAAATTCAATAGGATGATTAGAAAGATTCACTAACTAAGTCATATAAACTCTTTAACCAAACGAGAGCATAGAACTTAATTTGCCATACATCAATACAAAGTGTAATATACTGATCCTCGCTCTCCACACTGGTACCCCGAACCAAGAAGGGGATGCCACTTAATCTCAAGGCGACGCAAGTACATTGAAGCCTCGTCCGTGTGTTGAAGGCTTATTTTTGAATCCTTTTGAAGACTCCACATTCAGTCCAGAAGAAATGGCATCTCGACTCCCCACTATTCCAGGTCCTTGGGAATGTTTTGTTTGTAAAGGGGGATGTAATGTATGGAACGACTATCTCATCAGTATTCATTTTGTAATCGAGTCATGTTGTAGCCCGCGCGGCAATAATTGTAATGGAGTCTTGTAAATGAAGTTTTCTTATCAATGAAAACAAAAGTTTCTCTCATTTCAATGTGTTCAATTTCTCTGCATACTCTATTTGATGTTGTGTTTCGGATAACCTTATGACTATGCCTTGTGCGATCGCAACTTAGGTTCGTACGGCATCAGGTCTGGGGGATGACTATCAATTCTTCGGAATCGGGGTATGACATGTTCAGTCTTCGGGAAGCGTGCTGCCAACTCTGTCACATAGCATTAAATGCTTAATAGGTGACAAGCCTTAAGTAGGCGCATCTATCTGCGCTCCACTGGGCGCATCGATCTGTGCTCCATTGGGCGCATCGATCTGTGCTCCACTGGGCGCATAGGTCTGCTCCATTGGGCGCATCAGTACGGAGCGCATGGTACTGACGGGCACATTTGCTGTGTGGAGCATCCTCATTGGTTCGTCTGTTGAGTTCTTCGAGACATTGATGGCTCTCTAAATTGGCTGAATTCGAAGGGGCAGATTCATTGGCATTAATGCAAATTCATCGTACTGAATTTGGAAAGACTACCACTTGGCGCATGGGTACGAGTTGCCCCGGCCTATAAATAGTTTCGTGAAGAGAAGTTTGCTTCTCATTTCATTTTTCTTCTCAAATGGAGATAAACTCGATCGGTCCTCCTTCTTGGCAAGACACTGCGATATGGGTTGCAGATCTCTTCGTTAGAAGAAGTTTTGACGATGAATTACTTCAGAAGACTGAGATGTGCCGAGTTTGCTATGGACACAATAGCTTATGTTTGAACCCCTTATCGGCAGTATTTTTTTACAATATGACATTGGATGCCTGTTGCATCCAAAGATCGGGGTCGTCGTGCCCCAATTTTCGTTATGCTAGAAGAGCCACCGGGTTCGGGTTGATTGCTAACTCGCGTTCTGCTTAATAAATGCTTTATTGACCGAAGCACTCGAAGAAGTGATTCGCTCTGACGAGGAAGAGTGATGCGCCTACCCTAAGACGTCAGGGTGATGCGCCTGCGAAGTGATGCGCCTAGATGTGGTTTAGGCTTTCTTTTTTGTAGTAGAGTTTTCTTTGTAACAAAGAGTTTGGACATGTAATAGACTCTCATATGCAATAAAAGTCCATTTTTTATATCTCTTTTCCCTTTGTTGTGCCGAGTTTTCTATTTTGAATTCCTCTACACGTAACATTCTGAGGCGCATGACTCTTTAGGGTGCATGCCATTTTAGAGCGCATAAGGGTTTTAGTCCTTGATGCGCCCATAATTTCCATGCTTCTACATTTCCATTATAGTATTTGGTATTTTTAAGGAAAAGAAACAAAATCAAGTCAATTTTTCAATAATACCCTCTTGCTAATGAAAAATTTTATTACTCAGAAATATTTTTGTCTAAAAGGTATTATGGATAAAAATGGTAAATAATTTTCTGAACATGGATATTTTGGTCAAAATTTTTTATAATAAATGCAGGAAAGTTGGAGGGAAAGTGATTCCTTAGATGGATGGGGGGAACCACTTTTCCCCTATTTTTCTACCCCTTGGGAATCATTTTTCCCTTCCAACTTCTTTTCTTTGGCTTCCAAACACATAAAAGGAATCAATTTCCTTTTCCAAGCTCAAATTCTGGCAACCAAACGAGGCCTTAGTCAAATTTGGAAGATATAAGAAAGGTCCGGATTTGATATTTTTATTTTTTTGGTATTTAATTTTTTTTTAATTTTTTTTAGGTGTGCTTTCTCCAAGTTGGACCGTGGTTCGAATCTGCCCAACCGTCCAAAGGGAGATTCGAACCCGAGACCTATGCTCGGTGTACCGCGATATTTAAAACCAAACTTATATTATATTTCATATTTTCGTATATCTCGTTTATCGTATTTTCGTATTAGATTTGTTTGGCATGGTAGAGATTATCATGTATTTGTATATTTATTGACATTGCCATAGATCTGTACTAGGACCCGTACGTAGAATAGAATCCATGAGTTTTTCGAAAAGAGAAAATTGACAGTCAGACCGACATATCGTCGATATATCGCGATATTCCGTCGGTATACCACTCGGTTGCCAATAACTCATTAGTTGGTTATAACCAGCTCATTTTTTTAACCAGTAGTTTTTTAGTTTTATTTCTGTGGACGAGATGAGTTGTGAGAGGACTTTGATTAATGACGTGGCAGATCCAGGGGCCCTAATTCACTTTCCCTCTCTCTATATAAACACTTATCTCTCTCTTCTTTCATTTGGGTACTAGGAGCTTGGTTTGAGCTATAACTAGTTGGATCTTAGGAGTTACTCTAGACAAGTACATCTTACTCAAAGTGAATTTTTTTTCGTATTTTAGTTTCCTTTGTGTGTTGAATATTTTTGATCCAAAATGCCTCTCCAAATTGTTTTCATCTTTTGTATATGGTTTATTTGATTTTGACCGATGGTTTTGAGTAGATCTAAGTTTCTAGGTGGTATCGTGTAATACAGTAGAGGAACTCAGTACAAACTTAATCGTATATGATGTAGGTGACCTATCCCTAACTTTGTGTCGTGTTGATTTTGAGTTTTGTAGAACCGAAACAAGTTTTGGTTCTCAAAATTTTGATTTTTGGAGTTCATTGTGTTTTTTCAGACTGAACAGTATACCGCCGGTATACCATTTTGACTGTATTGAAAATCTGCTTCGATTTTCTGGTACACCACCGGTATACCGTTCTAATATTCATTTTTTGTGTATTCTCAATTTTATTGAACCATTTTGATTTCATATTCCGTGACACGAGTTCATGTTATTCACGACATTGTGGAATTAGCTTTTGTTGTATGCTTAACCTACTGCATCTTGGTATTGGGCAATCGAGTGTGAGTATTGTCCAGTGTATCGAGCATTGTGAGTTAGGAAAAAATTCGTCAACTAACGAATAATTCGTACTTTTATCTTGTCATTCTAGGACGTTTCTCTAGTGTCTAAGACTTGATAATCTAAAATATTAAACTCATATAGTACATTGAGAGGAGAAAATAATCGCATTACCAACAACACTGGTCACTAAGGGCTACATGAGGCATAGACAACCCCGACCACCATGGGCTCCATGACCTACCAAGTTTGTTCGCTGTGGCATTTTCAGTTTTGTTTCATATGTTATATTTCATCTGTTATTGTTTATGTTATGTTATATGTTACAAAGTGCGTACTATTACCCTTGGAGATCTGAGTATCTGAAGTGCATGTGTGATAGCGAAGTTCCTCGACTTGTATTTTTAGTAATTAAGTCTTATGATAACCCTAGCTGTCACGACCCGCACCATGTGTAAGGACACGAGTGCATAACAGAGCCCAGCCTACGCCGCAACATCGACGGTAGAACGCTATCTAGGTCTAACTAAACTGACTAACAATATAATATCATAACATATCGAGATAGTCAACTCCAAACGAAGGACAAATAATGACAATATATCATACTTAATCACAATACTCTAAGAAAGAAAAATGACACGAAAAGATAAAGACAACATGATATAAAATATCCATAAAAGTCTAACATAAGATAATACAAGTCCAGAAAGAGTCTAAGAGTCATCTAACTCAGAATAAGTATCAAAATAATAAACAAGCCAAGAATCTTGCTGGAGACAGAATCTAGTACAAATCTAGCCTAATGAATCGCTAAGTAACTCTTCGCTGCAACCGTCATCAGTGTCGTCTGAAAAATATATCCAGTCAGGATTGGAGCGAAATACATTTCTAATAACAGTTCCAGTAAGTGATAAAGTCTATATAACAGTAAATAGAGAGAATATACAGGATAAATAACAGGTACATGGAAGTAAAAGGGCATGAGTAAATTGTAAATAAATACAAGAAACAGGTGAACAGAATGTGACATGTATAAGAGTCAAGAAATAAACTATTTATATGGTGAGTACTAGTTTCAACATGTGATCAACTTGGGAACTTGCACAAGAATATATGGCCTGGTTAATCATACGTGCGGTGTATGATTAACACTCACAGGAAAATAGGACATGCACAGAAAGGATATGATCATATATCTACACTACTCCTCCCATCCCATGACTAATACAGTGGATCCAACCATGGTACGTTACGACACGGGTTTCTCTGAGAAGGTCGCGAGCCTTAGTAGGAATCAGTGTCTATACAATGCACAAGAAACAAGAACAGGACTTGCACAGGATATACCAAGACAAGAATAACATCTCATGACGAGATGTAGATAATACCAATCCGTGAAACCAATGTGTCAAAAAACAAGGATATCTACACTAAATACAAGAAACATAGAAAATATCATGAACAAGAAATTATCAGAGAATGTACTCGCATGAGGTCCGGTGTGGAATATCAACAATGTCCAGTACGTTGCCTCGAAGACCTAAATATGGAATATTAATGTCAAATTGTGTTTTGGAATTAAAAACATGATTTTCTAAGTCGATTCTAGGTATCCATGTCATTTCAAAGTCAACTAGGTTATCTAATTTGGTTACAAATTGGCTAGTTGATTGGTCTACCTATCCAAACTAGTCAATTCTAAGGCATTCAAGGTCAATACCTTGCTCATACTAGGTTTTCTAGGTCATACCTTTAATAACTTTATCTCATGACAATAACTTATCCTATATCCCATATTTGGTTGCTTCAACCTGTTTTATAGTTATATACTTACATGTAATATATATATAAATCGATGACACCAACATGCTATCACCTAAACTTATGTTTGGACAATGCACTTAAGACCTATACATGTAGTTGTACTCTGTAACACCTAGGTACCTGTCTTAAATCTGGATACTCACTTATTTGCATAACCAAGTTACTGTAATCTCTCTTGCACATCCTTATTGATACTAAACATTGACTTGCTACACTCAATGATGTATGTAGCTCCCACACCCACACTAGTACCAATCAACCTAATACAAACCACAAGCGCTGCTTGTATCCACTACACTAAATAGGGGTACTTGTATCCACTCAACTTGTGGTACAAACTTGCCTTTCTAATACCACAATGCACTAGCAGGATATCCTCACTAAATACCCTAAACTTATTTGAAAAATACTACACTCATGAATAATCAGGTATCACTTGATACTAATATCTAAGATGCTCACAACTTTCCTTACTGATCAATACCCTAAACTCCACACCCCAACAGTTGTAGGTAAGTCTCGATTACCTGCATAGGCTCACTCCACATGTTCCAATCAGTTCCTATGCACTTGTGTGCACAGGTGCCTCACCAATGTGCACCCCCTGCAGGCTAGCCCATGCTAAATCAAGTGCACAACACTTGATTTTCCCTGTCGTGGCCTGTGCACCAAGTGCACAGGCACCCTGTCCAGATACACTGAGATGCAATGCCCTTAATTGTTGCCACTGTTTTGCTAATACCCAAGCAAGCAGTAGTAGCACTGCTACTGCTCTCTTCTAAATTGCCCTGCTATTGTAAGGCAAACTGCCCCTATGGACTCCTACACTTCTGCACAGGGTACATATGCCCCTTTGGCCTTTCCTCTCTGCCCGAGCCCCTTCCTAGGTACATATCAGTTCCCCTTACAATAAAAAGTATTCACCATCTCATCTAGGTACCTATAGGCACACACAAACCAACCTACTGCTATACACACATCACTCACTCATGATCCTATATCTATTGACACACATCACTCACTCATGATCCTATATTTATTGATACACTCACCTATGTAACATTTCCTACTGTTGCTCTTACCCGAGCCACCTATCTTATCTGTTGCATTGACTAATGAAGCTACTGTTATTTCAAATCTAGTTCTGCACAGGGCAGGAACTAATCTGCTGTTGTTCCTATTTTTTTTTCTTCTTTACTCTTCATATGATCCCCCATTGATTTCCCCCATCCTATGCACTGGTACAGGCAGCAGTCCAAGACTGCTCCCCCTAACCATCTACTGCTAGCAACCAAAACAGCAGGGTCTGCTGCATTCCCAGATCAGTGCACATGTGCACAAGTGCACATGTGGCCCATAGGACCCCTGTCTACTCATGTTGCTACTGCTTCAACTTACTGCACATACAATAACACATGGCTAGGTCTTTCCTTTCCCTCTTTCCTATCACCTGTCATTGCCAATTTCCTACTGTTGTTGCTCTTTCTTCCTGTTCCCTGATACACCCCACTAATCTATCAACTAATACCAAGGTAAGCCTCTCTTTATGTTGCTTGGTACACACATGTTCAAGCCTTCCTACACTAACAGATACTCCTCACATCATAGTCTTGCACCTGCCTATAGTCCCTCTCCCATACTGGTTTATCCTATATGAACACACACACTCCTAACCACTAATCCTATCTGTCTAACCTTCCATCTATACATTTTACATGTTTGCTTCCCACCAACCACTGCCTATAGGTATTTTCCCAAAACCAAACCTGCTAGGCACCAAACCCCTAGGGCTCACACACACAAGTATACATTAATATACTTTGCACATCTCAGTTAAAATTCTCGCATAACTCGCATATAAATCACATTCAATACTCAAGTGCATCCCACATATATGACATGTATATGCATTTATCCATCTAATATATATATATATAGATACTCAGAAATATATATACATATAGGTACATATGCATGCACACACAAATCCAACCGTGCATTTCATGAGATATCATGATACTACACCACGTATCCTATTTAGGACACGTACCCAAAATCTCAACTCAAAAGGGACACGAAAATCCCTATGGGGATACGTGTCGAACACTTGGTGCACAAGTTTACGATACGCCTAAGACACTCTATCAAACCTTGTCCGAATCCTACCAAATTTCATAGGCAAGCCTAAAATAGGTAGACACACCTAATTAGTGAGCCACTAGGCTAGTGTCAAGTGCCATGTGAAATAGAGTATGGGCACAACATGTATAGGAGTCCAAAAACTCCAAAATTGACCCCGTGTCCTACCGTATTCAATTGTGGATACGTAACTAGCCTCACAACACTCTAACAAAACTAATTAGGTCACCTAATAATAAATACTTGGTGTACCATTCTCGAATTTTTCCAAGAATGGTATAAAAATTCATTGTAAGAGTCTCCAAATTGGTCAAATGAAGCTCAAGCTTCTCCCCATGGGTAGCCCTAATGCATGGGTGGTTCCTAAATGACTAATGACACTAATTAGAAACAATTACAAGGGTTAAATTCAGATTTTACCTATTGGGAGATGGATTTCCAATGAAATGGCACTAGTAGACACAACGTTCAAGAGTGGACACCTCCTTCAAGCTCCACTCCTTCCAATGCTTCCTCCTTGCTAGTCCAAGCTCTAGTCTTCTTGGGATGACACTAGAAATGTGTTGGGAATTGATTTAATTTAGGAATGGTGGAGTTGGTTCTTCTTCTGAAATGAAGAAGGAATGAAGAGGAGACAAACTGGAGTTTGTGGAGGCTAATAAATGAACTCAATGAGGAGTTTTACAGGTGTATAACCATCCATGAACCTTAACCCTAGATGTCATATAAAATGTCTAAAAAGCCCTCACAATGAGTCATGAAGGTTTATTTTAGGAAGGGATTTAATTAGGAAATGTTCTACTAACTAAAGAAGGAATTTTCTTACTCTTTGCTTTCTAATTAATAGGTTCACTAATGGTGTCATGACAAGTCTAGTTGGGTCCATTAGGCTCACTAACAACTAGTCTAACGAGTAGCTACAACTAGCAACTAACTATATCATATATTTAATTATATGAAACAATACCTATAATGAAAAATAAAATACCAACATTACAATTAAATATAAAATATAATTTTTAAATTGGTACAAAATAAGAAAAGACAAAAATATCCCTATTCTGGAAATGTGGCAGTTACACTAGCTAGTTATATTAAGCAGTAGAGAAT
Source organism: Iris pallida (assembly GCA_029216955.1). Taxonomy (NCBI): domain Eukaryota; kingdom Viridiplantae; phylum Streptophyta; class Magnoliopsida; order Asparagales; family Iridaceae; genus Iris; species Iris pallida. Next base: position 24,342 of record JANAVB010003144.1, read on the forward strand.
GATTGGTCGTGCATCAGTTGGTTGCACATTATCTTTATGCTAGCATGTTAGTTTTATTTGTCGGTGCGTAGTTAGAAGATTGTAGTCCTCCTCCAGAGTAGTCCCTATGCTCTCTCGCCACTCGTCGTTCTATTCTACTGTATAGTTATTTTTTGATCAGTATTTCAATTCAGTCTTTTATATTTTCGAGATGTGCGCATTGGTACTACACTAGTCCAGCTATTGCTTTCAGTTATTGTTCTTACTATATGTGGCTATTGTTTGTTGACTTGGACATGTGAACAATCATATGGTCGGTTCCTACTTTTGTCCTTGTTTGGTGTAAGGACAGGAAACGTCTATTCATGTGTTCTCGACGTTTGTGTTGTGCTGAATTTTGTTTTCTTTGGCTCCCTTGTGGTAATTGCTATTTGGAGTTTTGATCCCACTGGTTTTCTATAGCCATGTTCCACAGTTGAACCCAAGAATCTATCGTCCCTTTCACTGGATGGCTCGCACTCAAAGGACTGCGACACCGGATGGCTCGCACTAGAAGGACTGCGACACTGGATGGCTCACCCTCCATTTGTACTTTCGTTTTGTGGTGTTTAGCAAAGGACAAGTGTTAGTCCTTGTTTGTGGGATCATGTTCCCTCCGTCCTTGGATGGCATGGTATATTCTAGATGTGGAGCTAGTAGTACAATTATGTACCTTTTGTATATTCAACTGATGTATCTTTTGTCATGTTAATTAACTTTCATGATTGTGTATGTGATTGTGTGTAGGACGCCTTACCCGTTGAGTATATGATTTACTCTTTATAATTTCTTGTATTGGATTGATTGGGATAATAATTGTCTGACCTTAGGAGTCGTCAGTGGTATACTAGAGTTCTCCCACTTATTTTCTATACAGTCGTAATCGTTGTACTACGTTTTCATACATTATACTGTAGCTAGTCATGTTTGTCATCGTATTTTTCAGTATTCTGGAAGCGGGACATGACAGAAAGGAGAGAGGGGGATAGGGGGCTCCAGCCGAGCTCGCTTGTTGGCGATCACCCATTGGCAGAGGGGTACAAGGGCGCTGCGACCAAGGAGAAAACAAGAGGAAGGGGGAGAGGAGATCGGGGTCTGGGAGAAGAGGAGTGAAGACAAAGATATGGGGTAGAGAGGAGAGGGGTTGGGCACTAGCAGGGAGTGGTGGTGGCCCTCCGGGCTGTAGTTGATGCTCTCTCTCGAGAGAGAGATGGAGGCGAGAATGATAGAGAGAAAAGAATTGTGGTTGATTTCTCGGGAATAATTTGGTCATTATTTATTTTTGTTAAAACGAATAAACTAACAAATGATTAATGGAGGGTATTGAGTCAAATATATTCAATAGTTAAGGGTAGTGATTTGTATAATATTATAGTTTAGAGAATCAAGTTAAAAAACTTGAATAGTTGACGGTATCAAGTTAAAATTTAGCCCGAAAAATGATGTGTTGGTCATAGGTACAATGTCATGACACGTGTGCTGAAACCCAAATGCTATATGCAACAAAATAAACCTTATATTAGCTCACCAGCAATACCCGCAAAATGTCCCCTACTTTCACCATGACAACTGTGCATATTAACTCTACTTGTATGAACACTTGAGGTTATTTTCAGTTCTCCATAAATTTCTAGGCTGATCTAAGGATAAGTGTTACAAGAATTCGGATTTGGACAATCTCTCTTCATAGTTTTACATGATCTTATAGTTGATCCGTGGTTACTCGTTTTCCATGGTTGTGAAAGAAAAAGTTAGTTCATCGAATAGAATACGAGATTGATTGTAATTAGTATAGAGAAAAAAATTGTATTGTAAATTTGGACGAATTAAGCTATATATATATATATATATATATATATATATATATATATATATATATATATATATATATATATATATATATATATATTTCGAATGTCAAATAATCACAAATATATTTATAATATTTTGATAATTTCAGCAAAATAATCTAATATTATTTATTAACATTCAGAAACAATTAAAAATGAAAATATTTTGATGAAAATTCACCTAAGGCTGTGTTTGGTTGGGCTTTTTTTCCATGAAAAATATTTCCATCACAAATTTTTCACCAATTGTAGTGTTTGATAGCTTATATTTTCCATGGAATTATTTTTCAAAAAACTATCATTTTCCATATTTTCTTCTAAAATGGTGGAAAATGAAACTTGTCCAACCCATAGGAAAATATCATTTTCCATGGAAAATAACTATTTACCATGGAAAATAATGACAATCAAACACCCAAATTAAGTTTTCCATAAATTTTTTTTTAAATTCTATGGAATTTTTTTCAAAATAATTCCATGGAATTAATTTCTTTTCCATATCTTTTCCACCTTGCAATCAAACGCACCCTAAATGTTTCCGTTATCTCCACTTTAACTACCTCTCGCTTCTATCTCCTCATGCATTGTTCCTGTTAACTTCATTTTTTATTCTCTAGTGTTTTATTTGATCATTTGTATGATGGATTTTGCTTCATTTCATGCGAATGTATACTCATGGATCCCTTCTTATAAACAGGAGCACCTTGACTTGACCTAGTAAATATTTTCATCTGGTAAATATTTAATGTTCTATTGTGTTTCCCTTTAATTTCATATAATATAATGTATGACCTTGATAATCCGGCCCAAAATAAAATGGCTTTATTTCCAACCCAGTCCAACCGGCCCATATAAAGGTTTGGTCGAGTCACTATTTAATTGCTGGTGGGGATCCGAATTTGACATAAATAAATTAAACGCAAAGGAATCGGTCCACAAAAAGCTTATAATTATGTCATAACAATTTCATATGCAAATCCAAAAAAAGTTCTATGAATCAAAGACCTATGGAATTTATTAGTCATTTTGGAGTCGTAAAAGAATGGAAAAAAAAAGTCTTTGAACTTCATGAGCCGAACCTCAATGTTTTAGCTTGACACCTTAACACAATAAACCATTCTATTTTTATTTATTTATATATTTTTTGTATTGAGATCAAACTCGAATTCAGTACTTTCCAATAATATACACTAGTTCTTAGCCATGATTACAATAAGCCTCATTTATCCTGAGTTCGGAATCGAGTTGAGTTTTAATCAGAGTTTAGTTGAGTTAAAATTAAGCTTGCGAGAGTTCTAAAATGGCTAGAAAAGTTCTAAATTGAATGTGTTCTCGGAATTATAATTTGAGAATCACATATGATGTGTACATAGCCGACCCATAAATTTAAATTTTGGGTGTCCAGGACAAAAAATAAAATGATGTCCCTTCTTAAAAAAAATCTAAAAAGTCAAAAAAAAAAGGACCACTAAGCTTTAAACCCATACCCCTTTACATGGAAGAATTAAGTGAAAACAAGTTACACTAGAAAAGTCTTTATGTTATGTTGTATGACCACTAATATTTAATATATTACAAAAGTTTGTAAATATACAATTGTCTTTTTTTTGTGACCCCTTGATTCGTGGGTTCTGGATGATCGTCTTGGATTAGAATCGGGTATAGACGTGTAACTAATGATCTTAACGTAATTCAAATAAATCCAAAGATCAGTACGAGAACTTTTGCTCATTCAAGAAAGTGCTTAGATGTTGGTTGACAAACCCGTAAAAGACACTGTCCATAAAGTGTGATGAAGAAAGTGAGTAGTAGAAAAAAGCACAAGCAAGATGTTGGTTGGGAGACCCACAATGGCCATTCCATGCCATCCAAACGCGCCTAACAAAGAGAGTTTGATCTTCAATAGCGTAAGATGTGGTTCGTGACGTCGGTGCGCAAACCGACACACGACACGTACGTGTCGCGCGGAAGCGTGCTTAGTTAGTTACTACTGGCTCATGATAACAATACATGTTCTCAATAATGCATGGTCGTGCTTCGAGGAGCCTGTTGCATAGAATCACTCAAGAGGAGTGAATGGTTCCCTCCCTTTGGACAAGGCTTTCATTCTATTTTCTTAATTAAATCTTATTTTTCTCATTGGAATTTATTTATTTATTTATTTATTTTTCTTTAGGAGATGTGACGTCCAAGTAGCCATGCCCTCGACCAGATAGTCTCCATTTAAAGACTAGATAGTTTACGGGATTATGCAATTCACACCATTCTTCATTATCTCATAGAATTTATTTATGAAATATTTTAACAAATATTCCCATCATAAATATATAAACTATTATAAACCTACATTTATTTAAAAAAAAAGCAAATATTCCTATTATGATTAAAATAATCAAAATTTTGGTTAAATAGGGGGAATATTTCTTAAAATTTAAAAAGTGATATATAAAAAAATGGGATCATTTGCTAGTTTTTAAATAAGTGAAAATATACTCTAGTTAAATATATTTTTAACGAGAGCATTTGCTAAAATATTCATTTATTTGTTGTTGCACAAAGGTCATAAACTATTGGAAAACACACATAGAGAGGGAGAAATTATTGATTGGTTTAACATGGAAACATAGTGAATTTCACTTGTTCTAGAAGGGGGTTGAAATTGAGTAAGCTTCCTCCTTTGGTGCTTACAAAATTTATACTTAAAGGATGATTTGGTAATGTAAGGGTGAGTGAGAAATCATCAATAACAATATCTTCTAAAAGTACAAAATCGATTTCAGTACCTTTTCAGAGCATGTATAATATGCGCAATCGTACATTATCCCCAAAACTGAGAAGTCGCATAAATTTTAACTTTCATATATATTACTAGTATAAAAAAATTATTTTTAGATTTAGGTATTTCTATTTTTTAGAAATTGCTGCAGTAGCATGAACTTTAGAATGTCAAAAAAAAAGATCATTTTTTTAGTGGTAAAAAAAGTCATTTTTTTTAGCATTAATACAGGACCTTTAATTATCAGAAATGGACATAATCATCGTTTTCTATCTGACAAGGATTCTTGCATGGCACACATTCCTCAAGCATCTAATTTTTCAAAGAACTAATTAGCATTTAGACCACAAATTTTATACTAGCTTAGAGTTTAAGTCCAGACATGTCAAATTAAAATTTTAAATCCTAATTTATTTTTATTTCTGGTTGTTTTTTCTTATTATATCAACATTTTTTATATGTGCTGGTTGTTGTCTTTGTATTTATGTTCAAGATATAATAAAAAAAACGAAACCAAAAATAAAATTTCAGAATTATAAATTTTTTAATTGGACGCTTAAACTCTAAGCTGATATAGAAGTCAAGATTTAAGCTAATTAGCCTCTCTTTTTTTTTTTTTCCAAAATAAAGGATTTTGTTGGTGAGCATGGGGGGTGCTGCTGCTATTTTCATTTTGTGATTTGTGAATGAATGTGAGGAACTAGTTAAAATTGGAGGGGGAAGATAAATCTCAGTTATCTTAGGAAAACAGAATGACGGTCACTAAATTTGACTTTTTTGTTGCTAACGACATGTAAATTGTTTGTTGGCCCTCGTTAGTTCCATTTGACCAAACTCTTATGTCAGCTTATTCATACTTTTTTTTTTTTTTTTGAAATCACACGCACACACACAATTGGGAGGCTCGAACCTTGCCGGCCCCTCCGGATGTCCGCTCTAATACCACTAGGCTAGATAGCTCGGACAGCTTATTCATACTTCACTTGGATCCAAATTGAAAGAAAATGACCCATAACTGATTTTTTTTTTTTATAATAATTGTATAACCGGTAGAGTATTTCGAACTCGAGAGCGTCCACCATCTCATTCCACTTTGGACAAAGCAATTTTTTTTATATAATTTATTTCCCAAAAAAATTTAGAAAATTTTTGAGTCGCATCCTACTTGTTTTATCCAAATTCAAGGTGTACCCCACTGCTTTACCATAATGTACGATACCCTCCACTTTTGACGGAAACCGTCCATAGCTGACGGTCAAACGGCTTGACTGATAATTTTTGACGAAAATACCCTCGTCTTCTCACAAACCCAAACCCTCCCCGCCGCCGCGCCCCCGCCTCGCCCCGCCGCTAACGCGCCCCCGCCCCCGCCCGCCGCTGCCGCGTCCATCACCACCACACCACCATCATTACCACCACCTTCACTATCACAACCACCACTACCACCACCTTCACCTTCACCATCACCATCACCACCACCACCACCACCACCACCATCACTTACACCAACACCACCACCGCTCCCCTGCCGCCCCCGCGCCCCCGCAAGGTTGTCGCGCCCCAGCCCCGCCCCCACGCCCCCGCGCTCCCGTCCCGCTCCGCCCCCCCTCCCCCGCTTCGCTCCGCCCCCTCCACCAACACCACCACCGCTCCCCCCGCCGCTCCGCCACCCTCCCCTGCGCCCCCTCCACCCCCGTGTCGCCGCCCCGCTCCGCCGCCCTGCTCCGCCGCCACGCTCCGCCCCCTTCTCCCGCGCTCCCGCTCAGCAGCAGAAGCAACAACAACAGCAGCAGCGGCGGCAGCCACCGGCGGGAGCGTGCGACAGGCAACGGGGGGTGGAGGGGAGGTGGAGGGGGTGCGGGGGTGGGGCGGGGAGGGGTTGGGCGGCAGACGCGGGGGGGGGGGGGGGAGGGGGAGGGGGCTTGCGCGCAGGGGCGTCTTGGAAAGGGGGAGGGGGGTCGCGGGGATGAAGAGGTCATTTTCGTCCAAAAAAAAGGGTCAAAGAAGTTGACCATTAACGAAAGACGAAAATCGTCAAAAATGGAGAGTGTTGTACATTATGGTAAAACAGTGGGGTGCACATTAAATTTGGATAAAACAAGTGTGATGCGACTCAAAATTTTCAAGAATTTGCTGGCTTCATGTAGAACAATAAGTTATTCAGTTTTTGCTGTCGAGTTTTAGTTTCTTACCATTTTCCTAAAAATGTTGATTGGTGCTTTAATTAGAATTTGTGACGATAATATCCTCCTTTTATTTTTAATAATACCTATAGTCCTATATCATGAAATTAATAAAAAAATATTTGTAAAAAAAATAATTAATAAATATTATTATTCTTGTATAAACCAAATATGGAAAAAAATTCTGATTCCATATTTTCAACCTAATTATGTATGAAAATGTTGAATTCGTTTTCAATAGAAAAATTATGGAAGATAAATTCCTAAATAAATACCAAACCTTCTTGAAGAACGCTACCAGATATTCTAACCCCATTCACGTTGGCAGCGAAGTCCAAGTTGAAAAAGAGTATGAATAAAGTTGGATATGTTTTCTGAACTTTTTTTTTTTCCTGAAAACAGTTTTAAGAAAGTAAGTTATAAAGTTGTTTTCTGATCATAGATATTTTGAGTTTGCGTTTGGTTATTTTAATCTGAAAGACAATTTTCAGAAAAGAATGTTAAAAATTCTGTTTGGTAAAAAAATTTCAGAAAATAATATTTTTAATAAAATGTTATAAAATACTGTTTGTTGTGTGAAAAAAGTTTATAAAACAAAAACATTTCTGTTCATTCTTCATAATGGACGCTGTGTCCGATACATTTCACTGTGTCCGGGGTCACTGTGTCCGATGGAGGCGGCTTCGATCCTCGTCAGAGCCTCCTTCTCCCAACTGTCCCCCCCGGCGTCAACTACGTCCCTCCCCACCGACCACGTTGACCTCCTCCTCGACTGGCCACATTCACCCCACGTCCACCACGTGGAGATGCATGCCCCCCTCGTTCCACCGCGTCCCCCCCCACCGATTGCGTCCACCCCCCCGGTCCACTGCGTGTCACAGCCCGATTTCGAAGAATCGATAGTCGTACTCCTGGCGTGATGTCGTGCGAAACTAGGTTCCGATCGCACAAGGCATAGTCATAAGGTAATCCGAAACACAACATCTAGGAGAGAGAGCGCAGACAAATTGAACAACACATTAAGACAGAAAAACTTTATATTTTATTGATAATAGACATAATTTACAGACTCTATTACAATTGTGTCGCGCGGGCTTTACAACATGATTCGATTACAAAAGGAGTCCCGATGAGATAGTCGTTCCATACATACTTCCCTCATTTACAACAAAAGTATTCCAGTTACCTGGATGCAAGGAATATGGAGACATGTTCCTTGGACTTGCAGAGAGTCTTCAAAAATTCAGCGATGGGTCTTCGATGCGCGGTCGAAGCTTCAAAAGCACGAACGTCGCCTAGCTAGTTGGCGCGTTCTTCCTGATTCCTGGCACTTGCAAAGAGCGAGGGTTAGTATGATCACACGTACTGACGAGTGGCTAATTAAATCCAAGCTCTGCATTTGGTTGAAGCAGTTTTATAAAATATGTTAGCTAGCTAGTTTGTGTTCTTTCTAAGCATCCTGATCGATTTGCATGTTAACATGTTTGAGACAAGCATATGAAATTGTATACATTTAGCAGTCATCATAATCATCCCGTGTCGTGTACGTTAGTTCAAGCAGTGAAAGGAGTATGAAGGTCACTGGCAATGTCAAGCCATCATGGATTATAGCTGGGTTAGACAGTGACCCTTTTGCGGCGGGTAGTGAGTCCAGTGCAAAAGTTCTCGAATCACCAACGCTGATTCATGGCTGGCACTTGCTATAACTCGTTCCTTCCGGGCCAAATCGGTTCCTTGGCCTAGGCAACTGTTCGAAAAAAACTACGCCTTATGCACAAGTTGTCTAATGCTCATTTTTGCAGATTCATGAAATATTCTATCTTTTTACTATAACCTTTAACTTTCTCTTTTAGTGTGAAATTGGCCCTTTTATTTTAACTTAGTCATTTATGCACTTTAGTCGTATCGTTGCGATAAACGTTAATTGATTCATCATTTAGTTTGCATAGGCTAAGTAAATAAGGAATAAGAAAGCAGGTACCTGCTTTTCAAGTAAAGTAGTTCGATAGAAAGTATTTTGTGAAGAATCGTGTCATGATTTCATTGATTTTACACTATGGCGACAAGCATTGTTTTTGTGTTTCATATTTGATTCTGAAAGAGAGGGTCGAGGCGAAGAAGGTCAGCCAATCACCTTAGTCTTGATTCAGGCGAGGGACTGGTTGTGTCACGTCTTAGAACCAGAATACTGGCAAGTGGGAACGGTCTAGGCCAGCTACATATACCAAAGTACTCTAGTACTTCGAAATAACGTATAAGCTGTCAAGACATGGGATTACTACTACAATCCAACAGTCAAGCCTAGGTCAAATAATACTAGGTATCTCAATCACATGCAAATATACAAAGTACAAGAAGTATGATCATTAGCATAAAATAGTAAAACGTCCCAAACTATATACACATGGATGATCATGAAGCTAGTAATACAAAGTGAAGAACTAGGAAGAGTAATAGTCATACATGATAAGCTCTAGCTATATTCTAGAATACGCACATCAGTTTAGGCCCGTAGGCTAAATGTCAAGATCCAAAACATGAGCTAAACACGTATTCGGAGGCTAAATGGCACAAAAGAATAATGTACATAACTAATGAGAGAATGATATAGGAAAATCCACTAAGCTACTCTGGTACTCCGGGTAGTCACCGTCGAGTAGTTGGTATGGAAGATCCTTTGGGCTCCTCTATCAATCTGGCCAAACAAAACCAGTGGGGTCAGAACCCCAATAGTAAGTACCACAAAGGCAGCCAAACTTATGAACCAAAACCAGCAATAATATAGAAATGGTTTGAAATACAAATAAGTAAATGCAGATCGAGACTCGTGCACTACCAATGCACTTATCCCGAGAATAGAAAAGACAATAAGTAAAGCATCGTGTGACGTAAAGTAATTAACATGTGACATATTGTAAAGTGTAGCCATGTTAAGTAAACGGAAGCTCAAAAATATGTAAAATCAATTGGTCATGTAAGTATGTGAGATAGCCGGGTCATGAGAACATGGTGACTTAGCATGGGGATCATGTATAGCTTGTGAGATAACTGAACATGTGAGCATGTGAGATAACTAGGACATGAGAGCACGTGAGAACTATATAGAATGACAATGATAAGATGACTTAGGAACGATTCCGGAAGCCAAGTTACAACCCGTAAACCAAACAAGGACCGGGGTTGTAACCCTTCTTCTGAACAGAACTTAGTTTCTAATCATTGTATAACATAATGATCATGTATGGCGTGTGAGTACTGAATAGGACGACAAATGACTAGAACTTGGAAACTAATCCGGAATCCAGGTTACAACCCGTAAACCAAATAAGGACCGGAGTTGTAACCCTTCTCCTGAACAAAACTTAGCTTTTAATCATTTATCGACAAAAGTAAAATATAAACAACAATGTACTGAATTAAACATACGGACACTGCCTAGACAAAACTAGACTGGACTGGACTCCATCCATCAATCAAGGCCAAGCAATGAGGCTTGATACATTAACTAATTAGGATTATCACAATCATAATTACTAACATATGCACTTTTGAGAAATCCAATCCAGTAACCTGTCCTGCAGACTACCCGACTTATCCAGGCCAAAAGGAAAAGAAGGTAATGGTGGATACATCGCCCGGAAGACAAATGTATCCAAGATCTAATAGTGGGTACATCGCCTAGGAACAAATGTACGCTATAGACATATAATAGTGGGTACATTGCCCAGGAGACAAATGTACCATATAGACATATACAAGGTACAGCACTCGATGGTGCGCTGGAAGTATGCTCATCATGACAGATAGCTCCAAATCCATTCAGGTTGGGGCCGGGACAAAGTATGGTGGCCCATGCAGGTCAGGTTTCACATTAGGTTGCGAACTCATGGTTAGTACTTCAACTTAGTTGTATTAGCTGTGAGCCTGCGAATAGAATTAAAGATAGGATTTAGAATAGCTTCTATGAGGGTTATATCATCCACAAATAGGATTTCCAACCCAATGAGTCTTCCATTATCATCTTTCTTATGCATCATGCTTGATTCATCCATAATTTTTTTGATGTATTGTATCTACCGTTCTGACAATGTCCTTTACGTTCCTTTTCAGTTAGCAATGGTTAATACAAGGCGTAGCGTGATACGTAAGAGTAAGAGGGTTATGCGTAGTTGGTTAGATGATATTGATTTAGTTTCTTTTGGATTTGACCAATCACTTCCTCTATAATTTAGTCTAAGAGTTATCGTTAAATTCCTTATAGGAGTTATTATTATATTATGCTATTAGTGACATTTGATTTTTGAGGACAAAAATATTTTTAAGGGGGTAGGTTGTTGTATCCGCTACCTAAATTTTTTTTGATTAGTGATTAATAAATAAATAAAACTAGAACATTCTTTGGGAATTTTTGATAATTCTTAGGTAATTTTTACTATAGTATTATTACTGTTTTGAAGGATTTTTGATTTTTGTGAGGGCATTCGTGGTCATTATAGAGGCCAAACATTCTATTTGCGCTTTAGAAGGTCAAAAATATTTTATATAAATTTTTGGTATTTTTTGGGAGTTTTTAGATAATTAAATGTAAAAAAAACCTATTTTTTAGGACTTATAGAATTTAATGTGCAAGCCTATGGGTAAAGGTTGACCCCAAATATTTTTCTAGGGTTCATTATGTTATTTTATATTTTTTGGAATTTTTTCCATAATTTTTTGATTGTGTTCAGTATGTATTATGATTTTTTTTAAGCAAAACTGATTATAAAACTAATTTCTGGTAATTAAAAACCTATTTTCTCTAGGCATTACCCAGTCAGCCTTGGCGGGCCTACCTGTCGGCGCCAGCTACAACTACAGTAACCGCCTCTCTTTGTCTCTCTTATATATATTAAAGTATTTCGTAAACCCTAATTAATTCCTGCCGACTTTGAGGGAGGTTTGATCTAGGAGTTCTTCAACTTCGCGGAGCAATTCCCGCCAAACCATAAGAGGTTTTCGTGCGACTTTTTTTTATTGGAAGCATATTGAGGCATGTTTTTTGAATATCTAATTTATTTTTATAATTTCTGAACCTAAATTTCTGGAAAATTCGTAATGTGCTAGTTGTCCAAAATTTGACACGTTTCGGTGTTTTCGAGATTTCGGGAGAACTAGGAATCAGAATCATGAACCGTTTGAAGTTTCAGAAAGCTAACACAGAGCTCTATGACATACATTTTTCCTAGAAATTAATCTTTTCATCTAGTATTTTAATTATTTCATAGAACTCTGTTTTGTCAATGAATCATCGATTTGGTCACGGTTAGCCATAACGGCGATATGTTTTGACCAGATCGTGATTTTGTGGCACGGTCAATTCCAGTGCACTTGTGGCACCACAATGGGTCACTATCTACTAAGCAAAGAAGACATGTAACATGAGTGCGCCACGACCGGCCAATATTTAGTAAGAAAAGAAGACATGTAACATGAGTGCGCCACGACGGACCACTATCTAGTAGGCAAAGAAGACATGCAACATGGATACACCACGACGGGCCATAACAAAGAAATTCTAGACATGACATAGACTATAAAGTACAATAAATCTGGGAAGGTGTGGCAATACATATCGTATCATATAAGAAAGAATCGAAAGGAAAGACATATCATGGCATGTGAGAAGGAATAAATAAAAGTAAGTACACGACATAGAATAATAATTGAACATATGCTAGTGTCAAGTGTAACAATCATTCTCTAACTGTACGAGATCATCTAATCATGTTAAGAATTTATTACAGTCGAAGAAAATATCAAAAACGACCAAATACAGAAAATATGCCAAAAGATCAAAACTATGGTTGAAATTGTCAGTCGCATATGAACTCCAATTGAGGTAAAGCAAGAAGATTCTTAAAGGCAAGACAAAGATCTATAACTTTTATGTTTTGAATTTTTCAATATTCTAGCTACAAAATAACTTAAACAGGCAAAAACAGTAAAATAGTGCAAATCCGGCGCATGGTCAATTCTGGGCAGTTTCGACGCATAAAAATTCTGGACAATTCGGCGCATGGGAATTCCTACACATCCGCGCATGGAAAATTCATGCACATCTGCGCATGGGAAATCCTGCACATCCACGCATGAGAATTCCTGCAAATCCGTGCATGGAAAATTTTTGCACATCCGTGCATGGGAATTCCTGCACATCCGTGCATGAAAATTCCTGCACATCCGTGCAAGAGAATTCCTGCACATCCATGCATGGGAAACTTATGTTGCGTATTCAGTACATGCACGTAGGAAAAATACGTGCATGACACGCTCGGAGTCAAAGGATGCGTTGCCGGGACTTCACGGCGCATGGCCTCCTGGGCACATGGGAGTTTCGACGCATGGAAATTCCGGCACATGGGAATCCCGGCACATGGGGGTCGTCGTCCCCAAACACAGCAAGTTCAGCCACGGGAGTTCCAAAAACTTGCCATGGCCATAACTTCCTCACCCGAACTCAAAATCAAACGAAATAAAGGCTAAAACTGCATGAAATCAAATTCTCTATAACATGGAACAACTTGTTTTTGGAAATACCAAGTTTTTAGAGATCAAAACCAATAAAACAAGAAGAAGCTTAAAACTTAGATCCATAAAAATATAACTATCAAAACCGAAAACTCCAAGTTCTAAAGATGCTTAGAATCATAAAAAGAAGAGAATAGAATAAATAAAAATAACATTGTTTAAGATTTGGCAAGATGTACTTGCCTTAGTTTGGAGGAGAAAATGAAGAGGAAGAAGATAAAAGGAAATGAAATAATGGAGGAGAGAGAGAGGAGTTGGGTTTTATACAAAACCCTTTCATCTCAAACCACACTAAATCAAACCAAGCCCAAGCCAAGTTGAACCAAACCAAATTAAACCAAGTCAGATTAAACCAAGTCAAGGCTAGGAAAGACAAGTTAAAACATGGGTCACCTAATAAATGTCAGAATTCTGTACATGTATACTGAAATACGTATAATGAAAAATAGGAGTAACAGGCATGCCGCCGGTATACACTGGTATACTGACGGTATGCCAGTCAAGGAGAAAATCTATAAGTTAAAATTTTTTAAAAGCGTTTCGAAAACTAAGAAAATATGAAATACAGTACAAAAATACGTATTCGTATATAAATACCGATACAGTGAGACGAGTCTCACAGGTTGGCTGCGCTTAGACGTCGCCTACGCGATCACCTGTAATCATATAAGCAACTGATTAGATACTGTATTATTCGAGAAATTAGATACGAATACGAAGTTCGAAAATGCAAGCCATGAAAACTATCAAAAACGTTCACGGAAATGCATTCACGAAAACCAAAGCCAAAATAATTTGTGGCATGAAAAACAAAGCAACGTGAGGTCTCTTCCGACTCAGTTGTAGAGCCAATCCTTGAGGCGCAACCGCTGAATATGGAACTTGATTCTGAAGAAGCCTTTCCATAACGAAAAAAGAATCTTAATTCAATTGTTCATGCTCGACCGATTCAACCGATTTTGACCTATCGGTCCCGACATAATCAGTAGCGATAGTGTTCCTTTCTCGTGTATTTTGTGGACGAAAATGGGGCACGATGTATGGACGGTCATCATAACCAACTAATAAAAAGTTTCATCCTCAAAACTTAAGAATAGAACCTACCTCTACGAGAACAATGAAGAAAATTTCTCCTTTATCTCCGATTCAAGTTTCCAGGTCGACTCTTCGACCGAATGATTGCTCTAGCGTATGCGAACGAGAGGGATCCCTCGATCCTGCAGCAGTTTATCTTTACGTTCTAAGATTTTGACCAGTACTTCGATATATGATAAGTCGGGCTTCAGCTCTAGTTGACCAAAATCTACCATGTAGCTTGGGTTGTGCATGTACTTCCGTAACTGAGAGACGTGGAAGACATTATGCACACCCGCTAGTGCTAGCGGTAGGGCAATCTAATAGGCTATCGGGGCGACTAGCTTGAGTATTTCAAACGGCCCAACGAATCTCGGATTCAACTTTCCTTTTGCACCAAATGGGGTAACTCCACGCACTGGCGACACTTTAAGAAATACGTGATCGCCTTCTTGAAACTTGAGGGGTCGACGATGGTAGTCCGCGTAACTTTTCTACCGACTCTGTGCAGTCTTTAATCTTTCCTGAATAAGCTTGACCTTCTCCATGGTCTGTTCCACCAGCCCCGGACCAAGAATCTGTCGTTCCCCGACTTTATCCCAGCAAATGGGTGATACACTAAAACCCCTAAATTTCTACTATTTTTTTTTAAATTTTTGGTATTGATTTAAATATTTGGTATTGTACGGCGCGTAGTCGTATTGTACGTCGCACGTGAAATTTTCATCTTTTCGAATTTGCTCGACGAGTGCGAATATGTGCGAGCGTACATATTTTTGAAAAATATGTTTTCTATATTTTTATGGTTTCAAAATAATATACAATAATTTTGTTATCGTTCCAAAATTTTTCTATAAATTGGTATATTAGAAAAGTATATTTATTTAAATATTATTTGGACATACATATATAATTAGTAATTATTTATTAGTTATTTTTAAAATAATGAATTTTCGAAATTAATAATATTAGTATTTTAGAAAATATATTTTGAAATTATTGTGGCATTTAAATCTTGATTTGAATTTATGGAATTATTTAAATAATTAAATATTTGCAATTTGATTTATCCTATTTGATTTTTGAACTAAGATTTAATTAGATTTAAATTTGATTTATATTTGGATTTGGATTGATTGATTTAAATTAAATTATGTATTATCTAATTGGGTTTAAATCCTAATCCTATCCATCCAAATGGAATTCCCACATCCTATAAATAGGCAGGTACTCCTCCATAATTCCACAAGCCAAATTTTTCTTCACAAATCTCCACCACCCATAATAGTGCGTGCGTCGTGTCCGTGTCCATCCAAAGTCTTATTCCACTTTTTACACATACAATTTTCTCCGTGTCGGACAAACCCCGACACAAATTACAGTTATCCCAAATCCTAACCTAACCACAACCGCCGTTACCACCCATCCAGACATCACCACCACGCCCATCACCGTCAACTCCCTGCCGTCCCTACCGCTACCACCAGCATCTACTCCTTCGCCAACCACCTAATTCTGACAAACACCCTACAGTCTCGACCACCGCCATCCGTCATATCCCCGCCATCATCACTACGCCTCGCCTTTCCGACTACTTTGGTCAACGCAAACTCCATCACCAACATCAGCCACCATCACCATCCCCGACTCCTTCCGGCCAAATCATCACCACCCCCAAAACCACAAGAACACCAGAAGAAAAAGGAGGGGGAAGCCCTAACCTATCTGAGCCCTCCGCTTCCTCCGGTCCCGCAACGTCGCGCCTCGGCCGGCAGTACGATTAGGAACGCGACGTCGTAGACTCCGCCCAGTATCCCGTGCCTCTCCCACAGTGACCCAACCAAACTGCCGGAGCCCCTTCTTCCTCCTCCGTCGGCCACCAAGCCGCGGAACGCCGACAACCGCACCGGCTGACGCGCGCCGGAGCCCGCCGAGCCATCAGCTCCCATCCCCTCCGGCGAGGACCACCGATCGTGCCCCATCCTTCTTCTTCTCCGTCGCTCGGGACGAAGCCCGGTCGTCGCACCAGGCGCGGATCCGCCGCCTCCGGCCAGCGCACGCTACTTCCCGGCGCTAACCGAACTCCGGCGCCTTCAGCGTCCCCCGCCGCCACCCGCCACTGGAAACCCCCTCCTCGCCCCTAACCGTCGGCGCCGACGCCGCCTCCTCCAAATCTCATCCGCGTCGACCCTCCGACGAGGCCAACCCCACGCCTCCTCTCTCCTCTCCCTTCCGCTCGGCGTGCCCCAAAAACCTGGCGAGCATCCGCCGCGTGCAGCTTCCTCCGAACGCCGGCCACCGCCCGACGCGCCGGCCGACGACCCCTCTTCCTCTGGTAAAACCCTCCCCTCTCACCAATCACTTTACTCTCTCTCTCCCACACTGTTCTGTGGAGTTTAAAGAAGAGTAGACTTTTATTATATTCATTATTATTATTATAATTATTAACATTTATTATTATTATTATTATCTTTATCAGTATCATTATTATCATTTATTATTATTATTATAATTAATTAGAGTTTGGATTATTCTTATTACTATTATTATCATTATCATTATTATTATTATTAAGTATTATTATTATTATTATTATTGTTATTATTGTTAGTTATAAAAATCTATACATATTCTAAAAATTATACGTGTAGTACAAATATTAAATTGGGCTTCGTCCCATATTATTTTCAAATTGGTCTTAAAACCTAAAGGTAAATTTCTAGATTACTCATTTATTTTTAGAAATATTTTTGACACGTAAAATATATAGTTCCCCAATAAAACAATTTTTAACATATTTATCTAAATTATATTTTGCTAATAAAAATAGTTTTACTATTTAAATATTTCATTTTGCCTAGTTTTTGCCTAAAAAGATTTTGACCTTAAAGTATTTATCCAAAGTTATTTTTACCAAAAATATATTTTAGGTATTTAAACATTATTTTCTAAAAATAGTACAAAGTATCTTTCACCAAAATTTTTCATTATTACTATCAAGGTTGGTCATAACTAAACTGTACTTTCCATTTTCTCGTAATTTAGACATACTCATCGCCCTTGACTATTGGACAAACATGACTTCTCGGAGTATCGCACCACACCAGGCGACACACCAGGCAAGACACCTTGCCTTTACTGTTTAAATTTCCTGCTCAGTATCATGCATGTTGTGTTTATTTTCTAGTTATTTCTTTCTAAATTATATGTAGATGCAAATTACTATATTTTTACAATTGGCTTAGAGTTAAGGGACTACCGTCAAATTTAGTGTGTCTCATTGACTTGTCACGATGGTACACGAGTTGTGTGTGAGAGTTGTGAGTATCATATAGAGGTCACTTGTGTGTGGGCTGATCCCCCGTGCGCATGCGTAGGAATAACTGTCAATAGATGCATGATTAGAAGACTTGACAGTTATCTATATTCAAACAGTGTGGTGGAAACGACACGTTTTGTGTGTCATGGTTACGACACACGTATAGTATCATTGGGGGGGAGAGGACAGCTACTAGTAGGGGCTACTTTTATTATACACATTTTGGGAGATAGTGTCTCGGATGAGCGCTACGTGTTACCCGGTCGATAGTGTCTCGGATGAGCGCTACTTGTTGGCCACTCTTTGTTACATGTTGAGACAGTCCCTGCGTAGAACGTTGTCCTAAAAATTAAAATTCACATAGAATGGTTAGGAACCTTTACTCATGCATATTTTTTTGTGAGCTTTATTCAGTTTATTGGCATGATATTATGTGTCTTGTTACGTCCCTCTGAGGACCTGGTTTTTCCCCAGTGTGTGTTTTCGTGATTTCTTGCAGGTGCTCTAGCTAAGGCCATGACTTGTACTCTATTCCGTCGTGATGATTACTCTTGGATTCGTCACTTGCTCTCGCTTGCTAAATTTTTCCTTGTATATTTTTCCATATTTACTTTGGTTGGTAGTGGACTTTGTCTCCACCCAACTGTTGTGTACATGACAAACTCAAAGTTGCTTTTATATTACTATTTATCTTTATGGATGAGATTTAGTGTCTTGGCTTTCTACATTTACAGCTTATGTATATATACGAGTCGTATATTTACTCGTATGTATACAGCTGGCATGATACGTATCTAGTCTCAAGTATTTGGGACTGGAGCATTACATGTTTTTGTGGTGGCCCATGCAGGTCAAGTTTGCAGTTTTGGTTACATGACTGTACCGAACGGGCCTGCAATATAGGATTAAAGTCTAGAATCTCATCCACCTACTTGACATCCTTTCTTGACTTCAAATTTCGAACTCTCGTTCGACCTCCTTGAATAGCATCTTGCTTGACTCCTTCTACCGTAAATTTCTTAGTTTCGTGTTTAATAAGATGACTACACTAGTATATGCCCATAGGTTAAACACATGGCTAGATAGATTGCATTGACAATTAATATCCATTGAGGTTATATTTGAGTATAAAGACATTTATTTTTCCTAGAGATATGATCATAGGGATTAGTTAATTCCAAGTTGGGTAGTAGCATATTACCGCCATCAAAGGATAGTTGAAATTTTACTCTAAATTTACAAGGTGGTATACTCAAGAGGATAGCTAGATCGAGAAAGCAAATTTTATGAATTTTTGAAATTGTGAAATAGTTATGATTTAAGTTTTTATATTGTGATACTTGATTTACGGTTAACTTAAGTTTGGATTGTAATATGATAGAGTTTATCTCGAGATTATTTAAAGAGTTTAAATTATGATTTTCTAGACGACTAGAGAGATGAAAGTTTAGAAGGGAGAGAACTTGAGTTTTTAAATTGCGCGTACGATTTATAAGCTTTTAAAATTTTGAAAAAAAATGTTTAAATTTTTGGAAGATATCGACTTTGAAGGAAAATTTAAATTTCAAATTTTGTCCTATGATCTATGATTTATAGAGTTATTTAAATTTCGAGTTTAAGGCCTTTTATGGATATTTAAATTTTGGTAAAAAAAATATGTTCATTTTGCGATATACAAAGACTATTTCGAGATTGATTAGAGATTTCAATTAAATTTGACAGTCTAAGATAATTGGTAATTGTGGCGGAGTATCTTGAAAATTTTATTGAGAAACTTCGAGGAACTTGAAATTTAAATTAGATTATATTGGTAGAGGACCAAGAAGCAAGAAAGGCCACCCTAGTGAGATAGAAGTATTGTACATTAGATTGCCATGCCACCTATGATTATGATATTGCATATACACAAGTATAGTTAGTCATCGACCAAACCGATGAACATATCTTTTGACTTACCCGACCTTCCCTCAATTCTAGATCTTTTGTCATGACCATCTAATCATTTGAAACTTGAAATGATTAGATTGTTCCTTGATCATCCATCATCTAAGTGGCTATCATATCCCTAGAAACTGTACTCCTAATTTATTTTACCTTGATTTGTTAGAATCTAAGTTTTCTTTATTTCATGCTTTAGCTCGGTCATTTATTTGGTTCGTTAATCATTATCTCATGAACTCCCACTTTCTATTTTAATTTCTTTTGTGTCCTTTACCGTGACTTGGGTATTTGGAGCACAACACTAGACTTTTCCTTCCCACAAATTTCACAAACACCTATACGAGTCCACCTTCATGTAGGTATATCACGTGCCACTAAAACACGTCTCCTTGTACTCTAATTTTATATTGCGACTTTTGGGTCAAAATGACTGGACTCTAATCCCTACCGTGAAACCAATATACTTTTAACTATAGATGAGACTCGACCTCGACTCAATTCTTTTGACCCGATATATGATTTTGTTCTACTCAATTCCTTACATGCTTAAATCTTGATTGCTGGACCTATCACACCATTAGTTTAATTCTTGTAAGTTGAGTAGAATATCTCATGACCTAACCAACATTTTTGTGGACCACATTGATAGGTTCACTTGGACCATCGAATTCAGTAGACCCTAACTTATCTAGTCAACCAAGCCGACTGCATAGGCCCAAATTTCGGGCGGAACTTAGATTTTATAAGATCTTGGACTAATTGATTTCTTTCATCACTACCCTTTACTTATTATTTTATCTACCTATGATGCAAAAATAGCTTAGTTTTGCAAGCGTATTCTTATTCAAGCTTGATCATGACATATGTTTAATGTGGGCGCCCATTAATACATTGTCTAATCAAAACCGGTGCATGATGGTCTGATCAACCAAGTGCACTTTGGTTCGCTTTTCGTATATCATTCTACGTAGATGGAGACATAGTCAAACTTGCCCTAATGTCTCATCCACGACTGCCTTGAAATTTCTTTTGAAATTATTCGGTCACCTTTGAACCACGTATTCGTATTTGATAAATTCACCTTTGGAACCCTTTACCGCTTTCGTCTTCCACCTATTTTAGAAGGACGAAATCCCTCGTGCCGAGTATCCCCTTTGTTGCCGATCACTTATGACCACAGTAATTAGCCATTACCAACCCGTGGCTATATCCTCATCCTAAAACTATTCGTCTTTTCCCTTGATCCTAAACCTACCATCGTGACCTACTAAATGCTTGTTTATGTTAAGGCGTTATTTCTTTGCCTCGCCTGAAGACTTGTCATACCCCTTGTACCTTCTCACCCCCTACTAATCCTTAATTTCGAGGACGAAATTCTTTTAAGTTGGGTAGGATGTAAAACCCCTAAATTTCTACTATTTTTTTTAAAATCTTTTTTGGTATTGATTTAAATATTTGGTATTGTACGCCGCGTAGTCGTATTGTACGTCGCACGTGAAATTTTCATCTTTTCGAATTTGCTCGACGAGTGCGAATATGTGCGAGCGTACATATTTTTGAAAAATATGTTTTCTATATTTTTGGTTTCAAAATAATATACAATAATTTTGTTATCGTTCCAAAATTTTTCTATAAATTGGTATATTAGAAAAGTATATTTATTTAAATATTATTTGGACATACATATATAATTAGTAATTATTTATTAGTTATTTTTAAAATAATGAATTTTTGAAATTAATAATATTAGTATTTTAGAAAATATATTTTGAAATTATTGTGGCATTTAAATCTTGATTTGAATTTATGGAATTATTTAAATAATTAAATTGTAATTTGATTTATCCTATTTGATTTTTGAACTAAGATTTAATAAGATTTAAATTTGATTTATATTTGGATTTGGATTGATTGATTTAAATTAAATTATGTATTATCTAATTGGGTTTAAATCATAATCCTAATCCTATCCAAATGGGAATTCCCACATCCTATAAATAGGCAGGTACTCCTCCATAATTCCACAAGCCAAATATTTCTTCACAAATTCTCCACCACCCATAATAGTGCGTGCGTCGTGTCCGTGTCCATCCAAAGTCTTATTCCACTTTTTACACATACAATTTTTTCCGTGTCGGACAAACCCCAACACAAATTACAGTTATCCCAAATCCTAACCTAACCACAACTGCCGTTACCACCCCATCCAGACATCACCACCACGCCCATCACCGTCAACTCCCTGCCGTCCCTACCGCTACCACCAGCATCTACTCCTTCGCCAACCACCTAATTCCGACAAACACCCTGCAGCCTCGACCACCGCCATCCGCCATATCCCCGCCATCATCACTACGCCTCGCCTTCCGACTACTTTGGTCAATGCAAACTCCATCACCAACATCAACCACCATCACCATCCCCGACTCCTCCCCGGCCAAATCATCACCACCACCAAAACCACAAGAACACCAGAAGAAAAAGGAGGGGGAAGCCCTAACCTGTCCGAGCCCTCCGCTTCCTCCGGTCCCAACGCCGCGCCTCGGCCGGCAGTACGATCAGGAACGCGACGTCGTGGACTCCGCCCAGTATCCCGTGCCTCTCCCACAGTGACCCAACCAAACTGTCGGAGCCCCTTCTTCCTCCTCCGTCGGCCACCAAAACGGAACGCCGGCAACCGCACCGGCTGACGCGCGTCGGAGCCCGCCGAGCCATCAGCTCCCATCCCCTCACGAGGACCACCGATCGTGCCCCATCCTTCTTCCTCTCCGCCGCTCGGGACGAAGCCCGGTCGTCGCACCAGGCACGGATCCGCCGCCTCCGGCCAGGTGCACGCTACTTCCCGGTGCTAACCGAACTCCGACGCCTTCAGCGTCTGCCCGCCGGCCGACCCCCACTGGGAAACCCCCTCCTCGCCCCTAACCGCCAGCACCGACGCCGCATCCTCCCAATCTCATCCGCCGCCGACCCTCCGGCGAGGCCAACCCCGCGCCTCCTCTCTCCTCTTCCTTCGCTCGGCGTGCCCCAAAAGCCAGGCGAGCATCCGCCGCGTGCAGCTTCCTCCGAACGCCGGCCACTGCCCGACGTGCCGGCCGACGACCCCTCTTCCTCTGGTAAAACCCTCCCCTCTCACCAATCACTTTACTCTCTCTCTCCCACACTGTTCTGTGGAGTTTAAAGAAGAGTAGACTTTTATTATATTCATTATTTTATTATTATTAACATTTTTTTATTATTATTATCTTTATCAGTATCATTATTATCATTTATTATTATTATTATTATTATTATATTATTAATTAGAGTTTGTATTATTCTTATTACTATTATTATCATTATCATTATTATTATTATTAATTATTATTATTACTATTATTGTTATTATTGTTAGTTATAAAATCTATACATATTCTAAAAATTATACGTGTTGTACAAATATTAAATTGGGCTTCGTCCCATATTATTTTCAAATTGGTTTAAAACCTAAAGGTAAATTTTCTAGATTACTCATTTATTTTTAGAAATTTTTTGACACGTAAAAATATATAGTTCCCCAATAAAACAATTTTTAACATATTTATCTAAATTATATTTTGCTAATAAAAATATAGTTTCACTATCTAAATATTTCATTTTGCCTAGTTTTTGCCTAAAAAGATTTAGACCTTAAAGTATTTATCCAAAGTTATTTTTACCAAAAATATATTTTAGGTATTTAAACATTATTTTCTAAAAATAGTACAAAGTATCTTTCACCAAAATTTTTCATTATTACTATCAAGGTTGGTCATAACTAAACTGTACTTTCCTATTTTCTCGCAATTTAGACATACTCATCGCCCTTGACTATTGGACAAACATGACTTCTCGGAGCATCGTACCACACCAGGCGACACACCAGGCAAGACACCTTGCCTTTACCGTTTAAATTTCCTGCTCAATATCATGCATGTTGTGTTTATTTTCTAGTTATTTCTTTCTAAATTATATGTAGATGCAAATTACTATATTTTATACAATTGGCTTAGAGTTAGGGGACTACCGTCAAATTTAGTATCTTATTGACTTGTCAATGGTACATGAGTTGTGTGTGAGAGTTGTGAGTATCATATAGAGGTCACTTGCGTGTGGGCTGATCCCCCGTGCGCATGCGTAGGAATAACTGTTAATAGATACATGATTAGAAGACTTGACAGTTATCTATATTCAAACAGTATGGTGGAAACGACACGTGTTTGTGTGTCATGGTTACGACACACATATAGTATCATTGGGGGGGAGGGGACAGCTACTAGCGTAGGGGCTACTTTTATTATACACATTTTGGGAGATAGTGTCTCGGATGAGCGCTACGTGTTACCCGGTCGATAGTGTCTCGGATGAGCGCTACTTGTTGGCCACTCTTTGTTACATGCTTGAGACAGCCCCTGCGTAGAACGTTGTCCTCTAAATTAAATTCACATAGAATGGTTAGGAACCTTTACTCATGCATATTTTTTGTGAGCTTTATTCAGTTTATTGGCATGATATTATGTCTTGTTACGTCCCTCTGAGGACCTGGTTTTTTCCCAGGTGTGTGTTTTCGTGATTTCTTGCAGGTGCTCTAGCTAAGGCCATGACTTGCACTCTATTCCGTCGTGATGATTACTCTTGGATTCGTCACTTGCTCTCGCTTGCTAAATTCTTTCCTTGTATATTTTTCCATATTTACTTTGGTTGGTAGTGGACTTTGTCTCCACCCAACTGTTGTGTACATGACAAACTCAAAGTTGCTTTTATACTATTTATCTTTATGGATGAGATTTAGTGTCTTGGCTTTCTACATTTACAGCTTATGTTTATACGAGTCGTATATTTACTCGTATGTATACAGCTGGCATGATACGTATCTAGTCTCAAGTATTTGGGACTGGGGCATTACATACACGTCCGGCCATACAAGGCTTCGTACGATGCCATTTGGATGCTGGACTGATGGCTATTGTTGTATACAAATTCAGCCAACGGTAGATGAACGTCCCAACTCGACTTGAGGTCAATTGCGCAAAGCCGTAACATGTCTTCGATAATCTGATCCACACACTCCGTTTGACCATCGATCTAGGGATGGTAAGCTGAGCTGAACTGCAACTTGGTACCTAGAGCCGACTGAAGGCTACTCCAGAAGTGCGATAGAAATCGTGTATCCCGATTAGAGACGATGGATACATGGACTCTGTGCAACCGTACTATCTCATCAAGATAAATCTGAGCCAGGTGATCAATGCTCCAGGTAACTTTAATGGCAATGAGTGCGCTGACTTAGTTAATCGATCAAAGATGACCCAGATGGCATCATTTTCCCCGGCGTCTTCGGTAAGCTAACAACAAAGTCTATAGTGACATGATACCATTT
>JANAVB010003145.1:0-80000 GCA_029216955.1 Iris pallida
CGAGAAACTGAGAGGACAGCAATAACGACAGCAACCGTGCCAACTTCGCGACGTGATTTCTCCTCCCTCCTCGGTCGACAAAACGTCGAACCAGTTGCTCAGGTACGACCACAACATAACCATCTTCGAATCCCAGTAGTTAGGTTTCGAATTAGTCGTGCGACTGACCCAATAAATCGACACGAAGTCGATCAAAAACCTGTTCAAAACAGGGAATATAGCAGTCCATGAACCCTTATTTGAGGATCGTTTCGATCAATCCAGTTCCATATTAGAAAATCTATTTGAAGAGACTTTAGACAATATAGGTCTTCATCACCCTTTTCGTAGATTCGAAAATCATCGATTATGCGTCGAGAAAACGAATCCCAAAGTTCCCAAAAACCTATTTTAAAAACATTAGAATTGTTCCACACGACGTGCGTCACGCCAATCGGGACGAAGTGGTCGCGAATCGAAAGTATCGAAAGTGCGTAACGGCTTCGTGGTCGTGTGGATTTGACGGAATGCAAATTGGTCGCGTGTGCGCGACGAATTTGATGCGTATCCGTCGAAATTCACCGTATCGTGCACTTTGCAAATTCTCCAATTACTTTGTGCACGATCGTCAAATCGAGACGAAACTTGCGCCAACAGAACCGTATCATTTTTTGGTCCTGTATGCCAATTTGGTCCAAATCTGAGACAGTCGAATCGAACGTCGTTTTACGGGCCTACGGTCCCACTCAACGGGCGATTTTGTGCACGGCCCACCGGAATCCAACTTTGGACATACGGTTGGGTTCGTATCAGAAAACCAGATCCGTAGACATGTAGTTTGACGACTTTAGAGACCGTTGACTCTGGCACACTTTTCGGTGCAAAGCGGGTCCAACGACGGACATCTTTTTGCCCGAAATTATGTTTTGCCCCTGTGTCCAGAATTGGACTTAAGGACAGGCAATCCTAGCTGATTTGACCCTTCTGGATACGTTGGTGATATTTGTTTTGCCATTCGACAATGTTTGTAGATATTTTCTCTAGGTGTCACCATTAGTTAGTCAATTCCTATTTTTTCGTAATTCGAATTAGTACAACCTCATAGTTTAATACTTAAGATAGAGTGATCCCCCTTTGACCAGGTTGACTATATTAACCAAAAGTCAACTATAGGTCAACCATTGGCTTAGTTTGACCCAGATTGAATTAGAACTTGACTAGTTGACTTTAGTTTGACTCTAATTTGACTTTAGTTGACCTAGTGGACTTGTTGATTAGACTTTGACTTAGAAGGACCTAGAACTATCTACAATGCACTGTAGATTACTCTTATTTCATGTTAGACTCTTTTGTACTTGTGATTGCTCTAATAGGATACTGTGACTCCAGTTGGACATCTACATTTATCAGCATTGGATTACCAGGCGAGTATATTCTCTGATCTTTTCATGCTTCTTTGGATATGTACTCTTGTTATAGACTAGTATACTTGATGCTGACACGACGTTCACATGGATCGGTACCCTCTGGATCTTTTCATGCGATGTTATCTCCTCGGATACATCGAGTATGTCATATTTCATGTACTTTATCATGTTCATCATGTACTCCATGTATTCACATTTATCTATATGTACTCATGTGTTATTCATGTATACTCATGACCATATGAGCTCCATGTATACAGTAGTTGTTATCCATGTGCAATAACATAACATGCTTCGATCCTTGTGTATTGGTTGGGGGCAGGGAGAGTGTAGTTGGTTATGTGATCATTATCTCCAGTAGTTATCCATGTGCATTCCATAGCTGTATCCATGTGCAATCCAAGCTGTTTACATAACCAATTCATGCTCTGATTCACGTAAAAGTTTATATTCTCTATTTATCATATTATATCTCAGTTATATCTTCTCTCTTGTTGATTTCTCTTTACAGCGATTCATGTATAGTTTCTATAGCTTGTTTTATATGTCCATTCCTGATATGAACTGTTGTGAGAGATATGTGCTCGTTCCTGTCCTGATTGGACCCGTTGATAAAATTTTACAGGTACTTGGAGTTCACAGTTAGCCTAGAGGACACTGGTAGAGCTTGGAGTATTTACCTAGAGGTTGTTCATTTTCTTTATTATTTGTCTTAGAGTTGTATTTGAAATCTTGTGTTTGTTTAATAGAACTGTTTTACTATCACTCCTGGTTCTCTTTCTTGTGGATTATCTTATCTATTTCATCGTGTTGTTATCTATCTTTAGAGTTGTGATTGAGATAGTATCCTTATGTGTTTGTCCTCCGTCTGGAGAGTATAGCATATTGTTTTAGATGTGACTATGACCTAGAACAGCGTTCTACCGCCGACACTGCGACGTAGGCTGGACGTACCCACGTTTCGTGCCCTAAAGCTAGGGTGTGGGTCGTGACATCCGGAGTGTACGCATTTGGCACGGCCCTTTATCGATGTCTTGGTGGTTGATTGCACGTACAAGACTAACAAATTCAAGATGCCACTCTTCCACGTTGTCGGCTTCACGTCAACGGGTAAATCATTTTCAGTTGCATTTTGTTTCTTGAAGAATGAAACAGTAGATGACTATACATGGGCATTGAACAAATTGAAGACACTTTACACTGGACACAAAGAGCCGTCTGTTTTTGTCACCGATCGAGAATATGCATTGATGAATCCTATAGATATCATATTTCCTTATGCTTGTAGACTACTATGTACATGGCATATTAATCGAAATATTCAAGCACAATGTAAGAGCCGGTTTGAAAAAGTAGATGGCAAACTTGATATTGACCGCTTCACAGAATTCTACGACGATTGGGGCCTTGTTTGGCGAGCAAGTACTGTAGACGCTTTTAATAAAGCGTGGTTGGAGTTCAAAGAGAAGTGGGAAAGTAGCAACAAGCCATGTATATCTTATATCAAAGACACATGGGTTGATCCATTTAAAGAAGATTTCGTCTTAGCATGGACGAATAAGGTGAAGCATTACGGCACGACCACTACAAACCGTGCCGAAGGTTCACACTCAAAACTGAAGAAATATATACGTTCATCGGTCGGCGGTTTTGTGTCAGTTTGGCAGTCGATTAATCTAATGACCAACTCGACGGTGAACGAGATCAGGGCTTCATTTCAGATGAGCCTGAATATTGTAAAGCACGAACATAGGAAAGCGAAGCTTTTGTCTGATTTAATCCATGTATTGTCTCAATATGCTTTGGGGTTTATATTTGAAGAGATTGCTCGGGCAAATTCAGTTGGTGTTGATACCGAAGAATGTGGTTGTACACATCGTCATTCTCTCGGCCTTTCTTGTGCTCATGAGATCAACGAATATCGACGTCAAGGCAGACCTATTCCAGTAGTGGTCGTTGATCAACGTTAGAGACAATTGTCAGTTATACCTATGGTGGAGAGTCACGACGATTTCTTTTCCTTGCCAGAAGTTAAACTTCTTCATGCAAGATGGTGTGCTGCCCTAGAACCTGAGAGGAAGTCTATTGAACGTAAAATTCAATAACTTGCCCACCCGGCAAGCAGTCATGTGCAGGAGCCATCTGTTGTCGTTGCCCCGAAGGGTAGACCACCAAAAAGACTTACAAGAACATAGAAGAAGAAGCTCGTGTCTACTAGAAGAGAACTATCATTATTTGAGCATATTGAAAGAAGCATGGAAAGGTTCGTTTGTCCAAAGAGGAATGAGAAGCTTCCTATTCAACGGAAGAAACATAAAACAAGCGTTGGTGTCACATTCAACATGTACATTCATATATTTAATCCTGCAATACAGGAGTACATTTGGTCTATTGAAGATGTGCCTAAAGATGGACATTGTGGGTACCATGCCCTTGCAAGATATCTAGGCTACTTCATTAAAGACGGATGGAGGCAGGTTAGAGCAGAGCTGTACGAGGAGTTGGAGTCTCATTTTCCCTTCTACAGCAAATTACTAAGCCCAGATACAGTTGGAGAATTATTGACAAGCATTCCGTGCGCCGATCAGACTACTGGAGAGGAACATTACATGGATATTCCTTCTGCTGCATATCTATTCGCTAACAAGTACTGGAGAGGAACATTACATGGATATTCCGAGTGCATTGGCGACCAATTCCACCATCTCGTCATACATCTCAAAGTCGCCCGTATCATAATTCATCAGCATTGGACCACCATCAACTCTAAGTCCCAAAATGTGGTGGACGTCGTCGAGGGTGATCGTCAACTCCCCGGAAGAGAAATAGAAACTGTTTGTTTCGGGATGCCACCGCTCCACAAATGCAGAGATCAGTGCGTGATCCAAGATCTTATACGAGTGTTTCGCAATATGCTGCAATCCAGTATGGATGATTTTGGCCTTCACACCTTCTTTTAAATTGTCAAAATTCTATGTACTGCACATCTTAGCGTGGTTAATGACCCGCAAGATACGCGAGCTTTTTTGAAAATAAAACAATATAAAGAAAATATAAATATAAAATGTAACTACTATTTTACAAAAAAAATGTAAATATCTAAGGTAATGAACTTGCCAGATCCTTCCAAATTTAGTAAGATATGTGGTTAGGCAGGGACGTCAATAGTGAGCAACCGATTGGCCTCACTTCCGGATCAGCTCTATCAGAAGCGGCCTTCGCGTGAGAAGGTCCGAAACCATCGCCCCCTCTCTATGAACAATGGGCAAATCATCATCGGAGGAGGGAGAATCAGGACGAGTCTTCTGTTGCTTCGATTTACTTGTAACGTGTTTAGTTCGACGTGGTGCAGTCTGAGAGGGTGCCGCCGGTTCACTTATCGTTATTGGTTTTTCACGAACCCACTCAGCTTCACGTGCCTTCCGCTCCGATACGGTAGGACATTTTCTTTCACCCTCGACGTCAATGTCCTTCGTCTTCGGAGTCGAGTTGTGACTACGAATATTTAATATTAATCGATTAATACTTAACAAACATCAAACAAGACTCCTAATTCATGACTGCCGCTCTTTCTGGCAGTCCTATGTACTGTTAGGACTGCCAGAAAGAAAGGCAGTCCACTTATACAACAAGTATTACACATGACTGTCGTACTTTGTGGCAGTCCTTTATGCATAAATGACTGCCACAAAGTACGGCAGTCCTGTGTTATACTTGCTGTACAAGTGGACTGCCTCTCTTTATGGCAGTCCTAACAGTACATAGGAATGCCAGAAAGAGCGGCAGTCCACTTGTACAGCAAGTATAACACAGGACTGCCGTACTTAGTGGCAGTCCTTTATGCATAAAGGACTGCCACAAAGTGCGGTAGTCCTGTGTAATACTTGCTGTACAAGTGGACTGCCTCTCTTTCTGGCAGTCCTAACAGTACATAGGACTGCCAGAAACATGGACAGTCGTCATCGACTCGAGA
The DNA here is from genome assembly GCA_029216955.1 of Iris pallida. Classification (NCBI taxonomy): domain Eukaryota; kingdom Viridiplantae; phylum Streptophyta; class Magnoliopsida; order Asparagales; family Iridaceae; genus Iris; species Iris pallida. The sequence goes on from JANAVB010003145.1 coordinate 5,380, forward strand.
GGAACTGACTTGGGTTGTTTGAACTAAATTAATAGGATTTTAGGGGAGGGAATTGACAACTTTAGGTATTAGGTTTCTTACCTTGATTGGGAGGAATATTTGCGTGCCATCGTAGGGAGAGATCATTGGAAAATGGTGAAGACAAAGAAAATGGTGGAGATGAGGATCGAAACCCTTACCCTGACAATTGCATAAAACAAATGGAGAGAGAGGAGTGGGAAATCATGGAGAAGAAGAAGAAGAAGAAGAAAAAGAAGAAGATGAGGAGGGAAAATAGGGTTTGTGAAGAGAGAGAGGAAAAATTTGAAATGAGAGTGATTTTTGGGTTTGGGGGGGCTGTGGGGTTTGGACAGCCCCCTGAATGAAAACTTTGGACAGCCCGAGTAAAAGTTTCTCAAAGCCTGGCTAGCCCTATTCCTGGCTAGCCCCGAGTAAAAAAGGATGTGCCCTTATAATTAGCCTACAAAAATCACGGATAACTCAGTCGAAACATGTCTTATCAACTATACAATTCCAGATACAATACAAAAATCACGGATTTCCTTTCTCACTTTCTTTTTCTCTCGAGACATGTCTTATCATTGTACCGAAAATCAATCGAATCCATCTGTATGCTACCGCTACTTTTTTTATACGCTTTGACTTCACTCGGGCCCCTATTATGTGTGGTAGACAGCGTAAAACTGGTGTGGTTGTTGACTTCATATCTCTCAAAGAGAGTCACAACAAAAGAAAAGATGGTCCTTGAACGTGTGTGTATATATAAACACACACACACACTCACACGCACACACACGAAAATTCTTTGTTGCCCGCGAGCCACGTGTCACCAAACGATTGACTCCCACCCTGCTAACTTCTGGGCCCATCCACCTGGGAGCCAATCGGAAGGCGACACGTAGCCCACGGGCCAAGACTGCTGTCACTCCCCGTTTTCGAAATACGTAAAAATTTTGCTTTTTCTGTATATGGTATCTGGCACCTGTATCTTGATTGGATGTAACCAATATTTGCACCTGGCCACGACAAGGAACAGTATCTCGTCGTAGAGTAGTGTGCCACCCCATGTCCTTGTTTGGTTGTAGGCGTGACTCACTGCTTCGATGATAAGATTTCTGGACCATGTTATGCTTAGGATTTTACTTAATTAGTTATATCATGTATCATTTATCATGTCATTAGTCATATGGCTAGGTCATGTTAGGAATTAGAGTTTAGTGGAGCCAACCCTCACCAATATAAATAATCTCTTCCACACCCTCTCTCCTCATTCACTCTTTCATTCATATTTCTCTTAACCAACACATCTAGAGAAGTACATCTTGCACAAATGAGATACCACTTTTATTTTTCATTTTTTGTTATTTCTTTAATATTATTAGTCAAGATTATTCACTTTTTCATTCTCTACAAGTTTAGTTCTTAGAGTTTTTGATTTTAATGGCTAGTTTTGTGTAGATCTAAGTTTCTAAAACTAGGATTTTATAGATTTTTGTGATTTTGATTTATCAAACTTGGTTGTTTTCGAAAATTAGTTGTTCCATGTTGTAGAGAATTTGATTTTATTCATTTTTGGTTTTTATTTCGCATGATTTCGAGTCCAATAGCTCAAGTTATAGACATTGGATGTTATGAGAACTCTATGGCCAAAAGCTTGCTGCCTGGGATGATGACCCTTCTGTGCGTGCCGTGTGCCGTGCTTCTGTGCCCTGTGCGCCATGGGCAGCTTCATCTGTGCGCGCAGGATGCCGCACGTCCGTACGTCGTGCTTCTGTGCTCCGCGCACTGTGGGCAGTTCTCGCGCCCGTGCGTCGTGCTACCGTGCTCCGTGTGCCGTGCTTCAACGCTCCCCATGCCGTGGGCAATTTTGTCCGTGTGCGTAGGGTACCGCGCGCCCATGCTCGCACATCATGGACTATTTTCTCCAAACGTGCAGGATGTCGTGCGTCTGCGCTCACGCGCTCACGCGCCCGTGCGTCATGCTTCCGTTCCCCGTACACCACAGGCAGTTTCATCCGCATGTGCACCGTACTGTATGTCGTGCACACCACGGTTCACGTGCCCGCGTGCCGTGCTTCTGCCCTCCACGTGCACCGTGGCTCGCATGCCCGTGCGCCGTGCTTCCACGCTTCGCACGCCATGAGCAGTTTTGTCTGCGTGTGCAGGGTGCCGTGCGCCCGTGCCTCGTGTGCCGTGCTTCCGCGTGCCGTAGGCCAGTTTGTCCCTGTGCGTCGCATGCCCACGCTCCACGACCCGTGCCCTCATTCTCCATGCGGCATGGACCCGTGCCACATGCGCCATGCACCAGATTGTCCCGGCACATGGTTTTCTATGTGCCCATGCGCCTTCTTTGCTTACCCTGACCCATTGTACCTATGGCACATGAGACCACGTGACCTATGCATCTATTTATTGGACTTTATACCTTTTGATTTCTCTGACATGAAAATTTCTTGTCCCATGTGCCTGATTTTATGATTCGTTATTTTATCCAGTTTTGATGAGTTTATTAATTTGACTTTGATTTTCAGTCCCGACCTTGTGTCCTATGAGAAGACCCAAACTATGTGTCCTATGTGACTTTTGTGTCAAGTAGGGTCCATGTAACTTTCTAACTTGATCGTGTTCCTGACTTGACGGTGTTTCTGACTTGATTACCTGTATACGTGTTTGTACCTTTTCTAAGTGTGTATTGAGATACAATATTAGTATACACTGCGGTGTTATTAATGAGTGCACTGAGGTGTGGCTCTTCGTGCTATGTGATCCTTCATATTATATGTTAATGCATGCATCCTCTCTAGCACAGTCATGATAATTGGTCAATAATATTGACGTGGTATATTGAATGTTTGCTTGATACATTAACTAAGCATGGTTCTAGATTTGGGACTCTATGAGCCAAATGTAGAATTATGCTTAAGGTACATGGATTATGGTACGACATTTAGGAGGATGATCATGTCACCACGATATGTGATTCCAAGATCAATATAGGACAAATTAGGACAAAATTTTTTGAGAGAATCTCGGCAAATAGCCGTTGCGCATATTCTATATATAGGTGGAAGTCAAGGTAAGAGAAGATCGAGCTGTGAACATCCACATTTCTTGTGGCAACAGACTTGGCATCTTGCTGCCTACAATGAGAAACTTGATGCCATGGGTTTGGATGTCCAACAGGCAATCACCAACTCCTTTAATGGTTTCAACTGGATATTTTCCGAGCTGAGGTGAGAGCTCAATTCACAAACATAGTTACTAAAAGTTATAAATTTGGCCCTTCATGTCTCACGTTCTTTGTACTTAGTCATGCTCACATTGTTCTCCTAATCATGCTTATCCTATTTGTCATGATTCTTCGACGCAATGATTTTATCCACAAATTGCTAAGTTCTTAACAAATCATCATTTGTGCATGTGTTATTCATTATGTACTGCTAGAAACTTTGTGTTATTCATTATGTACTTCTACAAAATTTGGGCATATCTACAACAACAAATATTTATCGTCAAACATAGTACCATTGATTTTATATATTTTTTTATAATTTACCTTGTACATAATCATTCTATTTTTTAAAAAAAATTATCAAACTTCTGAAAGCAGGCTATTTTTTTTCTTTTTGTAGACCACAATTTTATAATTTCTTCTTCATATTAGCATGCATTGTAGTATGCATATTGGTCGTAAGGGCCTGAGTTCACTCTTTTGAAACTAGGGAAAGAAGTTGATGAACCTAAGATCATGATATTAGCAAGACACAATATCATGCGTGTTGAATAGTACAAATATATAGGATTTGCTTACAAGAGGATTTGTCTACAGAGTTCCTATGTCATCAGTCATATTTTCCTTTTTCTCTTGATTTCTTATTTATTGGCATTATGGTTATGATGATTTAAAAATGTTTCTAAATATTAAGATACATTTTTCATATAATTTTTACTCATGTACTAACTTTGCTACTTGAATTACACACTCTATGAGGATTGTCTTGAAACTCTATATGATATTTTACTCATTGTATTTAAGTTAGAGTGTACTTAATAGGTAGTGTGCATAGTAGGCAAATAAAATTAACAACAATTAAGGATCCTTACATGAAATTTTTATTTAGGTATTTCGTCAGTTGAAATCATGAAGTATGTCTTTCCTTTTGTTTACTTAGGTATTTTACCATATCTGCTAGACTGTCCTATGAGTTTCTTGCACCTATATATCCTTTTGTTCATTTAGATGAATCATGAAGTCTGCACTTCCATAGACACTCTATACACGTGTGCACTGATACTCTATTTCTTGCACCTATACACACCAGTACAACCTGCTACCCCAAACGTTGTTGTTTGAAAAATGTTGCTTCTTTATTATGCAGTTTGTACTGTTGCTTTTGCTTCTCACACTAGCAGTCCAGAACTGTAGCTACTATTGTTGCACATGCAGTTTTTGCACATCTGTTGTACATACACTAGACTGCCGCAATGCAGTCGCATACGTTTGTAGGTGTTGCTAATGCTAAATACACTCCCTCACGGATACACTAACATAGGTGCACATGGTTAACTATCTTCCTACTAGATTCTACACTTCGTGATACTCAAATTTTAAATGTTAAACTCCTTCACCCAATAGCTTTCTTCCTCTACATGTTGCTTCTATTTGGGATGCCAATTTCATGATACTTTGAGTATTAGCTTGGATTTTTTTTATATGTTGTTCTTGCCTAGATATTTATAAATATATTTCTCTTGTTCTCTCAGGAGTGAAAAATAAAGGTTCTGTGAATACGGAAGGGATCGACGTGCTCTGGTCGGGTTTGCTGTACATATTTTGGTTTTACTAGCATAAATATCGGGTTTGGGTGTTTAAGATGTAAGAAAACTACATATGTTGGTCTGGATATGTTTGTGGTTGGACGTGTGCTGGATGTGCGGTTGGACGTGTGTAAATGTGTTGGAAGTTTATGATGTATGAATATTACAATTTGTTAATATAAAGATTGGGTTTTATAGTTATTTGATGTATGTATATCTTCTAGATTATTGATATTATGTCTGTGTTCGATTCGTATAAATGGAGTTTTGGCTATACAAAATTTAGGTTCTCTTGACGGATATAAAAGGTCAATAAACTCATTTCTGCTACAGAAGGGACTTTCATTAACGGTTTTTAACCGTAAATAAATAATTTTCCTGACGGCTAATAGCCGTCATCTAGGTTGGAGTCAAGAAAAGTTTTCACCTACATTGACGGTTTCTCCAAACTGCTATCTTGACGGCTAAAAACGGTCAAAACAATTTTCATATGACGGTCAAAAATCGTCAAGAAAAGCCTTGTTAGTGGCCGTCAAGAAACGGGGGAAACTTTTCTTGACTCTGAACTACTTGACGGATCCACAACTATCAAGATAACCCTTTCTTGACGGGGAAAAAATCGTCAAGAAAAGCCTTTTTCTTGTATTATGTGCTTGGATTATGTAGGAAGTTTGCAAGGATGTTCTGGACCAATGTGCACCCATGACCGAATATTCGACCTCCTACTATTCATTGTAGTAATCTTTGACCTTTTTGAACTTTTTTGATCATCAGATGACGTCACTCGTTACCTCATTTGGCAATTCCTACCACATAGAAAGAGAATCTACCTCAACAAGAAAGCAAGACCAGTAGAAGGATAAATAAAAGGAAAGCAATTATTACTCTACTCTGATAGAGTGATTGTTGCTCTTCTATCAAATCATGAGATTATTCAGTTATGATATACAAAAAGATTAATAAAAAAGAAAGATGAAAATCATCATATAGTTTTCCAATATATATCGACTATGGCATCGCCGTGTTGGAGTGTGTGGTGTTCCCAACCAATGCAGAGAATATCATGAAGTACAATGAGCACCATCCGCATGTCGGAGAAGTACCGAGTGTGCATCGATCGCTGTATATTGGAACATATAACGGTAAGCAAATATATGATTGGATTTCTATCTTTGACTTTGATCATATATTTATAGTAAGCAAATATATGATTGCATTACAAATTATCTTATCGAAGTTGCTAATGGAGATACAATTGATGATGAAGATGTCAGTTGAATCACCACTTCTTCACTTAGAAAATGTGGTAGGATGAGTTCTACCCTTCACCAATCTTCTGAACCTTACGTCTCTACTAATAATTAACTTGTTGGTTATCGAATTATACAATCGATATGCTTTTGATTCACTATTGTAGCCAAGAGGAATGCATTTTTCACTTTTATCATATAATTTTCTATGAATTTGGGGGTGAATAAATGCATAAGCACTGCAACCAAATACCTTGAGATGGCCCACTCCTGGTTTTCTTCCAACCCATGCTTCATAGATGTATCTGCTACAACTTTTGTTGGCGAGCGATTTAGAAGATTCACTCAAGTTTCCACTACTTCTGCCTAAAAGTCATTAGCAAGACTCTTTTTTTCAGCAAGCTCCGAGCCATCACGATAATGGTTTTGTTCTTCCTCTCGGAGACTTCATTCTGTTCATATGTGTACTTAATTGTATGATGCCTACAATTACCATTTTTCTTACAAAAAATGCTGAGTTAGTCGATAAGAATTCTCCCCTATATCACTTCTGAGGATATTTATAACATATACACTTTGGTTTTCAATAATTGCCTTAAAATATTAAATCTTATCAAATGCTTCAATTTTTTTGCCAGTAATATACCCAACTCATTTGAGAAAAATAATCAATCAAGAGCAGGGAGTATCTATTCTTACTTAATGAGGTCTGCATCGGACGTAAATTTTAGCATGAATAAGTTGTTGAGGAATAGTAGATCTCCATGATTTTGTAATAGAAAAAGATGAACAATGTTGTTTCCTATAAAACACAACCTTCACAAACAGTATCAACACATTCAATTCTTTGTAAGTCTAAAATCATCCATTTTTTATTTAACAACTTCAAGCCTTTGAAATGCAAATATCGTAACGCAAATCAGATAACAAAGAATCATTCTTCACAGGGCATAAGAATCGAAACATGAAATTTCAAGAGAAAACATTTTGTTTTCAACCATATAAGAAACATGAAATTTCAAGAGAAAACATTTTGTTTTCAACCATATAAATCTTCAACACTAGCATATTAGAATGTTAGATATAACCAAACATGCATTATCTTTGAAAGTTATTGGATATCTGTCACGACCCGCTCCCGAATAATCGAACACGAGTCGGACACGCCCAGCCTTTGTCGTTAGACACAACAAAGTAAGCTGTACCAATCTAGGGAAACTAACCAGATATCAAGACAAGTATGAAAATACAGCATCTATATATGTATCCCAAAAAAGAAGTACAAGTCAGAATTCTATTACATTCCAGCAAAATAAAAGATAGAGTCTACTAGTCTCAAGTACAAGGTAAAACTGTAAAGTACTAAGGTAAGCTCTAGGCTTCTGCAGCCTCTAGGTCCAACACAGCTCCAGCTGGCTCAGCAAGTATAGCAACATCCTGTCCATAATAGGTGTCGCACAGGGCCTCCAACTCACCTGCAACATATCCTATTCAGGAGCGGAGCAAAGTACAGTTCTAGGTAATGAACATGAACATGATATGAAATGAGTACAGGGGTACAGGAAAAGATATACAGGAATGAACAGGAAAGTACATGAAGGTAATACAGAAAATGAGTACAGGATCTATAGTACAAGAATGTAAAGTATAGGAACATGTAAAATACAGGAAATGTAATGTACATGAATGAAACTATAATCCTGAAGTACCAGACATGATAAGTGCACAATATCGAAATACACCTAGTCCATGTGACCGGCTGGGGTGAGAGCGTGCACAGAAGTACATGAATATGGTACGACTTAGGACCCGCGTGCACAATGCGAGGCCTAAGCTAGGCACATGAATATATAGTAACCGAGATTGGTCACATGGCTAGTGTATTTCCCCATCCGACACTAATAAGTATAAGGACAAGGGTACAGGAATACAGGAGTACATGAATATCGTGCCATAACGTGTCACAAGAAAGGGTACAAGAATGTAAATGCACAAAACCGTAGAAAAGTACTTGTCTGGCTCCGGGAAAGTACTGGTAAACAATGGAGCTGGATATCCTCCTGGTTTAATAGGTACACGTTGATTAATATTAAAAAAATAGTTCTAACTTGGTACCTTGTAATTCTAATATGCCTAACTACAAGCTATAATATTGGGTTAAGCCCAAATATCAACTACTCAATATTAAACTCCCTACAATTTACTTAAAACCATTAGTTATACTATTCACTAAAATGTAAAGGTAACTAACATGGTTTGAAATAGAGACCTACCATGTTAACCATTACTATTTCCTATCCTCAAATTAGTCTAAAGGAATACTTATTCCATAATATTGATCTTACATGCATGTGCATTCATATAAGATTATTCCATCTTGTCATGTACTCCCTACCCCACATCACTTATTAAACCTGCTCCTAAGATACCCTATAACTGTTGTTACTACAAGGTTATAAAGAAAGCATAACCTATGTTCTAGGCTAACCTGGAAACTGATCAGAAAAATACAACATTGCATGTACTTCTCAGTTTTAACTTGAACTTCATTTCAGGTTTAATCTGAACTTTCAATTCTCAGGTTTAAATGAGACTTCATTCTCAGATTTCAATGAAATTGCATCTCAGGTTTCAAATAATTGCATCTCAGGTTTACTGATATCACTCATGTCTCAATGCCAGGACAGTGTAAAATAACAGTGATATGGTTCCTAGTTTAGGTGAAAGCCAATGCAATTTCAATTTAAGGTATTGAAATAGAAACTAACTGATATGCCCAGGTTCAACAATGCATATGTAAATTCTCAGTTTACACTGAGATGACTCTCAGGCCTTCACTGAGAGTTCCCTGAGGTTATACTGAGACATTTCTCAGTCTACACTGGCCATTCCAATCTCAGGTTCACTAGTTGATCAGATCATTGATATAGGGATCTCAAATCATTAAACTATTAAGACACTGGTATATATAAAGTTTATAATGGAAAATAATGTCATGATACACTGAAATTAGTCTCAGCTTCTGAGATTTCATTCTCAGATTAACTGTGAATCCATTCTCCTAACACATTATAAATCTCAGGTGCAACATAGGTACTGATGTTTTATGAAGCAACCTTCCCAAAATAATATGTCCATATTAGTTTATTAGACTGAAAAATAGAGTAGGGGCAATCCCAGGTTCAACTTGAACTTCCATTCTCAGATTTAACTGAGATTCAATTCATATGCTCAGAGTATCAAATCATATATACTGCGATTGCATTGAATATTCACTGAGATTGTATTCTTAGGTTCACTTAGGTTCAGTGATGCCCTATCCCCTGCTACCAGGTCAGACTAAGTGAATTGAGCCAAAAGACTGGAAACTTGGCCACAACCTGTCGACAGTAAACGGAGGAATACTACAATGCATCACAGCCCTATTAAATTGATGGCAGCAAATGTAGGGACAACAGTAAAGTTATGAACCAATATTCCAATGTCATAGCTCAAGCATGCTAACTGATATCAACCACCCACTAGTACCAAATGCCAAAACATCCAAATGTTCTAAACTCTATTTAGTCCATATGCTCTTGAAACCCAGTCATACATCTAGTTAATGCCCAGGTTCATCCATCATGATATATTCGAGTCCATTAGACTGAATCAGTTGCACAACCATCTCAGATTCGAAACCAACATTGCACAGACATTTAAGGTTCATCAAACTAAACCAATCTCTCAGGTCTCAAAACTTTTAGTTCTCAGTTACTCTGGGATTTCTTTCCAGGTCTCAATTGGGTCAGCCCTCTACTAATTACTTAGGTTCATCAAATTGAAATCACTGAGATTACACCTAGTTCAGTTTTTCAATAAGCTGAACCAAGCTAAGAGATGCAATTCCAAATCAGTGACAACAATTGATGAGTCTTAGATTCAGAACACGGTTTCAAATGATTAACAGGGCAATGCATGTGAGAACTGTCAACTGTCCATTCATCATCTTACAGGAAAACATTGAAGCAATATAGCAAAATGCAATAGGCTCTAGGTAATGATAGCTTGCTGTTGATGCATAACCAAATAAATTTGCAGAACAACTCAAATTCTCAATAGTTGCAACAACTAACTAAAGTTCAGCAGTTAATGAATCCTCAATGACAAGCTACCATTATCTCCTAATTACAGTCTTAAAAAGTAGATGTTAACATTCCATTCTACTATGGGTAGACTAAGTTGTATGGTGAACTCGACCCCAAACAGACTGAATTGACAACACACACACATATACATACGTGAGGTTTCTCAATAACTCCCCGATCTACATCCACACAATTTCAAACTTCCCTCAATCTAACATTGCAATAATAACTAGCTAATGAATAAATTACCTGATGAAATTGATGAGAATAGATCTGATGACACAAATCACAAGAGGCTTGAACTCTCGAAGTCTGATTGGTTTAAAATTCTGAAGTACATCCAACTGCTATGAGACACTCGATCTTCAAGAGTTCAGATCTACATCATCAGTTTTAATTGATTTGGAAAAGAATTGATTAGAGTTCAACAACTGGCATCAAAACATAATAAGGAGTTTAACCAATTCAATGGTGCTACTCACTCAATTGATAAAACGACGAAACGACGAAAGGATAAGTTGATTCACCGATCCAGTCCCTACAGATCTAGATCAAAATATACCAATGATTGATATTAATCATTCAGTCTAAATAGATTTTAACAAAACTAGAAGGATTCGATGATTACCAGGTCATACGAGTGTGTGTTGATGAGGAAAAACAAGGATCCATCGATCGATTCAGGAGTCAAAGTATCCCTACCATAATTTGTTCATTTAGAAACAAATTTCTACGGATCGACGTAAAATCAGAAATTTAAGATTCAAAGAATTCGAACTCACCGCAATTGTCCTCGTTTGAGCCATCAAGTCGCCGATGATCGCCACAGCCAGGGCCGTCCTTCTTCCTGGTCAGCCTTCTTCTTCACTCAATCGCCATGGCCAGGAGGCTCTGCAACTGAGTATCAAGAGTTTGGGGAGAGGGAAAGGAATAGGTCCTGGTTGAAGAAAGGGTTGGCTTAAATAGGCGGTTAGAGGAGGTGGGGAAGAATTGGCACGCACGCAATTGTCAGAGTAACAAACTCTGCACATGGTCGATGTGGTGTGCCGAGATCAGTAGGAATTTTAAAAAATTGAATTGGATTGGAGCTTGGTAAAATATCCTAAGGTTGTGTTTATATATTGGGCTGCCTAATGCAAGCTAGTGATTGGGCTCTAACCCTCTAATAGAAGAAGGCCCAATAGTCGTTTATCAAGAAAATAATATAACATTAAGTTTTAAACCTGTTCAAAAATATTTTATAAAAAAATTATTAATTAAACATTGGTAAAAAAATTAATTCTGGAAGGTAGGCTCACAATATCCCTCCGCAATCAACCGACCAAGACTTATAAATTATGGGCAACTGTTCATTTTCCTTCAATTTACATGTGTATTATTTTCCAACCTAACTTGTGTCTTGACAGATTCATCAAAATCATGGGAGATTTTTGTCCCCTGACACATAATTACTACATCCGCTATCTAAAAACCAAATATTACTTCTATTTTTCCCCAAAAATTAACATAAGCCATAAAGGGATTACCATCTACGTACTTTGCCTTCATCACCTCTTTCTCTGTGTAATTCACTTGTTGCTTGGTTTTGGCATAAAAGTAAGCTTCAGTGGCCCGAACCTTTTACAAAATATAACATTGTTATCCATTGTAGCTTTGGTGTTGATTGCCTCTATCATTGATAATTCCAATCAAACCTTCCTCTACCTCTACCTCATCTATGGCCACGATAGACATCTCTTCCAAATCCTCTTCCTTAACCTCTTCCTCTAGAATTTTGAGTGGAACACCAATTTCCACTTTTAGGTTTGACTGTGTTTTCAACTCTGGTCTTGAATGTTGTTACGATGCTGCTTTCTGCTGTCTAGTTTAATCTTTTTCAAGGAGAGAAGGGAGCTTGTGAGTGCCTTAAAAGAATAAGTGATAAATCCTTTGATTCCTCTATTGGAGCTATCACATGATCAAACTTAGAAAGAAGAGTTCTCAAAACCTCTCGACTATCATTAAGTTCTTCACCAAGAGTTTTAGTTGACTAACAATAAACGCTTTGGTGTAGTAATAATCAGTTGTGTCAAAATCCTTTATACATAGGTTCTCAAAAACACTTCTAAAAGTTTGTAGCTGAATGAATTTTACTTTTCCATCACCTTCATATTCTTTCTTCAAAATTCTCCATGTATCGTTTGACTTAACAACATTAACAATTCTCAGAAAGATAGAGTCATTCACTGCTTGTTACAATATGAGTAGTGATTTGCATTTTTCTCCGAAGATCCTTCCTTATCCGTCTCTGCATAACCATTCTCAACAAACTCCCTACTAATATTTAAAATATATATTAGAATTTTCGAAATTAATTATTATATAAATTTTATAAAAAAAATATTTTGGATATATTTGTGATAAATTAAATTTTGATTTGATTTATTGATTTAAATTAAATAGTGTAATTTAAATGTGTAATTTATCTATATTTAAATAGGATTTGGATTTAGATATGAATGTATTGGTTTAAATTTAATAATAGAATTATCTATTTAGGTTTAAATAAATCCTAGTCTCTATCTACATTGGATTATATTTGATTGAGTTACTTTTAAATCAATTTGAATTAAATAGTGAAAAATCTAAGGGGAATTAAAACTCTTCTTAATCCTTATCTAGATAAGACTTTTGTAAACCCCTTGATTTTTAAAATAAATATTTGTAGAATTTCTAGATTTTTAAATAACTATTATTGACTTATTATATAATTTGTATTATTTTACATATATTTAGTATAGTGCTCATTGGTGAATTTAGTATAAAAATATATATAAAGCTATTTTCTAGTACATTAAGGATCTAAACTATAATATACAATTTCTTTTCCTCAAAATTTTAGGATTTATTTCATAACTTTTATTACTTTTTACATGTTACTTATATTGTACACTATTTACATAATATATAATAAATGTCAAATTAGTATTAGATATTTTAGCTTGTATAAATGAGATTAGATGAAGGTTGTTTAAATAAATATTAACTATAGTTATTATATATAGTAATTTTAAATAATTTTATAGATAATTTAGATAAATATAAACTATATTTTAAATTAATACTAATCCTACTACTTGGAAAACATCTATATCTATATCATATCCTAACAAAGCAAACACCAATTTATTTAAATCAAATCCTATCTAATTTAGGAGATAAATCTGAAATAAATACCTATATAAACCCAATACATCCCCCTTCTATCATCCATAATTCGAAATTATTTTTAGTCCAATAGAAACTCTAAAATTCGTCATTAGAATTCAGCCCCGCTTTTTAATAGCAAGAGCAACTTGGAACGACGATATCTCCTAACTCCGAACTCCGTTTCGCCTCCAGTTTTTTTTAAAAGAAGCGTTTCGAGGTAAGGTTTCCAAAAACATATTTTAATAGATAAAATTTGTTCTGTACATTTTTATAAAACTATTTGAGTATTAGATGTCCAAAAAATAAACGTGTTTCAGTATTTTTGCGATTTCGGGAGTTTTCGGAAATGAAAATGCGATCCGTTTAGTTTTTCGGAAAGCTAATACGAAAACCTATACCATATCCTAATTATAGAATTTATTAAATAAATCTAATAGGTATACTATTAATTATAATTAGGTAATATACTATTTTCAGCATCCGAAGATGTTTGTTTGGACCTTAGTTCCTCAGCAGCTGTTGTTTCACCTACTTTCCTGTCTGATCTTTGCCACCACAGTGCTCAGGACCCAGGCAAGTATACCTTGCTAATTAACTGTCAAATTATTTATTTTCTGTATTATTTACTTTATTTCATATTGTTAGTTTCCTTTGTTATAAATTGCGCGTCCAAGCCATACTTGGGTGAAAGTGACTCTATTAGTCATTTTACTTTACTATATTCATGTTAACTTAGTGTTAGCAGACTATCTTCTTATTGGGGGATATCCTTATATCTTTCTTGGCCATGACATACATACTACACGGTTAGAGACATGTTGCTAGGGGCACGACTTATTGACTGGCCCTCTCTAAAGTCGTGTGACGGATAGATGATCGTAACTGCTATGACTATGATTTTAGAGACTCAAGCAGTTACAAAACTGGACGAGCCATGGACATGACTTGAACAGTATGGGAAATATTGGAGAAGGACAGTCGCTAGTGCGTATGAAAATCCAAACAGGTAAACCACAGTCTCCGGATAGAACTGTGGCAATTTATTTGTAGATGCCCTCTGACGTTTTGGACGTTGCGGACGGATACAGATGACTGGATGCCAGTTACGTACACATAGCCTAAAATCCCACCCATGCGCATGAAAGTTGTCCTCTAAATTGCACATTAGGCGGTTAGAATCTCCTTTGCATATTTGTGTCTAGGATAGTCTTTTATATATTATTTTATTATTCTGACAGTTCATATTAGCTTGTTCTTTCTGTATCTTGCTACGTCCGTCTGAGGACCTAGTTTTTCCCCAGGTGTGTGTTCGTGTCTTCCGCATGTATCCTAGCCAAGGCCGTGGTCTTCTCCATTCCTTCGAAGACGATTGCGCTTGGTTCGTCTTGCCATTTTATGGATCGATTCTTGAATATTTCTTTTATTGAGATAGTTGGTAGTGGACTTTGTCTCCGCCTAACGATTGTATCATAAATATTCAAGTTAATTTTTCTATTATTATTCTTTTCATTGTGGATGAGATTTAGTTTGTCTTGGATTACTATATTTTACAGCTTATGTATCCATACGAGGCCTATATACTTCGTATGTATATAGCTGGCATGTCTACATACTTAGTCCTACGTATTTTGGGACTGGGGCGTTACAGATACAAAGCGAGGCTGGTAGTTAAAGGCTACGGTCAGCAAGAGGCATAGATTATGATGAGATCTTTTCGCTAGTCGTCAAGCAGTCGTCTATTCAGGTGGTGCTAGCATTGGCAGCCAGTTTTGAATTGGAGGTCGAGCAGATGAACGTGAAGACGATATTCCTCCATGATGATCTTGAGGAGGAGTTATACATGGAGTAGCCAGAGGGATTCTGTGAGAAGGGCAAGTCATATTTGGTCTGCCGGTTGAGAAAGATCTTGTATGGTCTGAAGTAGGCTCCGAGGCAGTGGTACAGGAAGTTTGAGTCATTTATGGGAGAGCATGGTTATGCACGGACGACATCAGACCATTGCGTATTTGTGAGATACTTTGTCGAGGATGATTTTATTATTTATTGCTCTATGTTGGTGACATGTTATTAGTGGGTCGGAATGCCACTAAGATAGCAGAGTTGAAGTGCCAACTGGGCACGGCCTTTTCTATTAAGGATTTGGGTACAGCAAAGACTATTTTGGGATGGAGATCAGCTAAGAGAGAGAGAGAGTCCAACCTGCTACACTTGTCCCAAAAGAAGTATATTCACCGGGTACTTCAGCGTTTCGGGATGGACGGGTCGAAGAAAGTAAGTTGCCCCCTTACGACTCACTTTAAGTTCACTGAGGAGCAGTGTCCATCTACCAAGGACGAAAAAGAAGATATGGAGCGGGTTCTATATGCCTCAGTTGTGGGAAGCCTTATGTATGCTATGGTGTGTACGAGGCCAGACATCGCTCATGCAATTGGCACAGTTAGCAGGTATCTTTCAAATCCTAGAAGGGCATATTGGAGTGCGGTTAAGTGGATTCTACGATACCTTCAGGGCACTGCTGATTGAAGACTTTCTTTTGGTGGTGACGAGCCGAAGCTGGTTGGGTATACCGACGATGATATGGTTGGAGATGTAGACACGAGGCGTTTGACTTCGGTCTATGTGATGATATTTGCTGGAGGAGCGGTATCATGGCAGTCGCGGTTGCAGAAGTGTGTTACCTTGTCGACGACAGAGGCAGAGTACATTACGGCGACGGAGGCTTACAAGGAGTTGATGTGGATGAAAAAGTTGTTACAGGAAATGGGGCTGAAGTAATAGCAGTATACTTTGTTTTACGACGGTCAGAGCGCTATTCACCTTATGAAGGCTCAGACCTTCCATAGCCGGTCCAAGCACATCGAGACTCGGTATTATTTGCCATTAAAATCTTTTGATTGCAAATTTCAATTACAAACAGAACAGTGTTACAATGTAGGACTTAGACGTAGTCCTAGGAGTACACTTTTGTTTATCTGGGTCTCTTGTGCCGATGGAGCGAGTGGTAATGCGTTGACTCCGTTGACGATCTGACGACGGTTCTCGGTTCTCTGAAGGTCTAAGTTGCTTTGGGTGCCGAAGCTTACGGAGAGGAAGAAGACGTTGAGTGTCTGTATCTGCCTCTCTGTATATGTATGTCGGTGGTTGTATGATGTGTATGTCTGTAAGAAGGAAGTGATCCCTCTATTTATAGCTTTGCAGGCTGGCTGCTCATGCGCGCATATATAGGATGCGCCTGTACGCGGGGACGCCACATGGTAGTTGCTGATGGAGGCGCATGGGCGATGCGCTCTGATTGAGGAGTTGAACCCTTCCTGTTGCCTTTGTGGACTGCGGTCGAGCTGACACGTAGCAATGGAGAGGATCTTTCAGTTGCTGAGATCTTGAGTGATTAGCACCCCTTCATAGGCTGAATTAAGTCAAAGGACACGTGTCGTAGGTCCATGGCTCGAAGATCTCGGATTTGGTGGAGAGTGATCTGATGGGATGCGTCTGGAATTGGACGCATGAGGAGACTTTGGCTTGTAACCTTTAGGAGTCACGAACCAGTCTGGGCGCACGACTTTTGAGGCGCATACGAGGCTTCAGTAGTGACTTGACTTATGTCTTTTAGGGATCAGAGAAAAGTCTGAGGCGTATGGCTTTTGAGGCACATACAGAGATTTGGGCGCATGGCTGCGGAGGTGCATGCAAAATGGTTGGGCGGCCACGTGGCTCGTAACCGCCGGAGAAAGGTAATGATGATGATGACGTAGGCGACGCTTTATTTTCTGCAAAAGCTGCCAACTGAGCGGTCCTCGGGGGACGTGCTGCCAACTCTGTCACTTTGGCATTAATTGTTTGATGGGGGACGAGCCTTCGAGTGGGCGCATTGATTTGTGCTCCACTAGGCGCATGGGTCCGTGTTCACTAAGCCGCTTGGATCTGTGCTTTGTTGGACGCATCCATACGGGGCACTTGGTGCTGATGAGCGCATCTGTTGTTTGGTGCATCTTCATTGGTCCGTCCGTTGAGTTCTTCGAGTTATTAATGACTTTCTGACTTAGCTGAATTCGAAGGGGCGAATTCATCATCATGAATACAAGTTCATTGCACTAACTTCGGAAAGGTTGCCACTTGGCACATGGGTTTGATTTGCCCTGGCATAAAAATAGCAACAGTTTGAGAGAGTTTTGTTGTCTCTCCCTTGACTTCTCGACGAAGATGGATTCGACTGATCCTCCTCCTTGGCAAGACGTTGTACTGTGGGTGATGGTTCTCCTTGTTCGAAGAAGCTTTGACGGTGAACTCCTTCAGAAGACTGAGATTTACCGAGTTGGAATGGACATAGCAGTCTATGTTCACTCTGACGGGACGGAGTGATGCGCTGGGAGAGTAATACGCCGGGCTGAGACGACTCGGCTAGCTGAGACGACACGGCTAGCTGAGACATCTGAGTGATGGGCCTAGTTGAGAGTAGGCTGTTACAAAGTCTTCAATTGGCATCATATTTCTGAGACGATGTCGGACAGACGCAGCATGTTGCAACTGCTGGAACACAGACTGCCTTGGTGGTGGAGCCACTGTCTTGCGGCAGCAGCAGTTGATGGCGACAGTAGCACAAGTATGCCCTGTGAGGGGACACATTATGCTTGTCGGTCGGCTCTCCTGATCGGCGTTTGTGAATGATCATATTATGCAAATCATTGAAGGAGAGTGCCACCTTTACACCCCCATCAGGCGCATGGCAAGGCCAAGCACCGGGGTGGTCAAGTGAATGTTACGCCCCCTAATCCAACGCCAAACAGGCGCTCAGATCAGTGGTGGGGGTACAATATTTAAAGTGACTTGAACGAACCTCAGACGCACAACCAATGGAGGCGCAGAAGTTCAAGACCACAGGATTTGCCTTGCTCGACTTGGTTGCGAATGCAGTAGATGCGCCCAAGTGAGACCAGGACTTTGAGGGTCGGCTCATTCCTGGCACAGAAGCACCCGAGTCAACCTTATGCAGCTTAACATCAGCAGCGCGCATGATTGTAAGCGCATGCTTCTGGTTTGCCATTGACATAGCACGTTTGAGGCACATGGCTCGTGCTGCCTTGGGCTTCTTCGTACCATCCTGCTGGGGTGCATAGTACTCAGAGTCTAAATTCTCCTCGCCATGATAATGAGTGAAGAACTTGCAGCCAACCCAGAATTGCAACTTTTTGTGGCTCGAACGGGCTCCCTGGACAATGGGCTCCCTTTTTTTATTTATTTTAGTGCCCTTTTCAAAGGAGGCAAGAGAGCTCTATATGTAGAGTGGAATGAGACCTCTCTTCTTCTTCTTTCCGATGTGGGATTAAAAGCAAGATTCCTTCTTTTTTATGCTTCTATAAGACCCCCTTCAAAGTTTTTAAAACTTTTGGACAAGTTTTGAAATACTTTGAACGAGAAGCATGAACAGTCGAGCTGTTTAGGTATGACAATCCTATCAGAGGTAGTATGGACGTGATAGGTTTGGGTACTTCCACTGGGAAATTTATGTGGACTTATCATCCTTGGCGTACCTTAGTTTTAGGTACAGATAATAAGTTGAAAGAGAGAGAGAGAGAACCAACATATTTACTCAGAGGTAGTATGGACATGGTAAATATAGGATTGATGGTAGAGCTTTCCTACTCAGAGGTGAAATGGACGTGGTAGGAATGACTCTGGAGGGAGATACGCGGAACTACTCAGAGGTAATATGGACATGGAAGTTCCGCTGGAGATGTAATCCTTTACTTTTGAATAAAGAATACAGAGTTTTTATGGTGTGTTCATTTTTGTTGTCATGAACTTGATGATTTGTGTGGGCCTATTATCTTTTGGGCACCTTGGTTTTTAGGTACAAATAATAAGTTCGAGAGAACCGACATGTTTGCTCAGAGGTGATGTGGACATGACAAATATGGGAATGGGATTCAAATGATGGAATCTTCCTACTCAGAGGTGTTATGGACGTGGTAGGAATGACTCTGGGGGATACGCGAAACTACTCAGAGGTAATGTGGACGTGAAAGTTCTGCGATCAATGTACGACAACGCAGGGGTTGTCTGTACGGGATGTTTACTCAGAGGTAATGTGGACGTGGTAAACATAATAGGTAGCGTAGTCTTGCGGAGTATAAGATTCTGCTTTGTAGGGTGTAGAGGAATAACTCAGAGGTAATGTGGACGTGGTTGTCCTTCTACTGGAGAATAGAATGCCACGGAACAGCTGGGTTTCGGAAGTGTAAGATTTTGTGGAAGGGAATTGTATGTGAGCCCTGATAATTGGGTCCGCAGACTCCCTTATTGGGTGGAGATAGAAGTACATGTCTGAAGGATGTCAAGAGTAGTACTTCTTTAGGAACTTGCCGTTGATGGGCATCATGAACAAGTCCCCATTGGGTTTGGAGAGGCGGTAAGCACCGTTTGAGTATACCATCTCTATGATGAAAGGTCCTTCCCACTTGGGCTCGAACTTTTTTCGTGTCTTGTGAGTCAACACCATCGGCCTCCTGACTGCCAGAACCATGTCGCGTACTTGGAAAGTCCTCTGCTTGACCTTCTTGTTGAAAGCCTATGATATACGGGCTTGATAGAGTTCGATGCGCTGTTGAGCTAGGAGACATTTTTCGTCAAGTACCTCCAATTCTCGCAGACGGCGACATTGATTGTCTTCCTCTGTTAGTTGATTTGTGATCGCTATACGGAGTGAGGGTATCTGGATCTCGAGAGGCAGTACCGCTTCGCTTTCGTAGACCAGGGAGAATGGTGTGTTGCCTGTCGGGGTCCGTACCGTTGTGCGGTAGGCCCAAAGGCATTCGTCGAGCTTTTCGTCCCAGTCGCGTTTGTTGGATGATACGACCTTTTTGAGTAGCCTGACGATAGTCTTGTTGAATGGCTCGGCCAATCCGTTTGCTGCCGGATTGTAGGCGGTTGATGCCACGTTTTGAATGTGATTCTTGTCACAGAATCTGCTGAAAACATGGCTGATGAACTGAGGACCATTATCGTAGATAATCCTTCGAGGTACCCCAAAACGGTAGATAATATGGTGCTTGATGAAGCTGACCACCCTAGAGCTCTTCACTTCCGCCAGTGGAACTGCTTCTGCCCATTTGGAGAAGTAGTCGGTAATGGCTAGGATGAAGCGGTGTCCCCTTGATGAAGGAGGGGTGATTGGTCCTACAATGTCCATGCCCCAGGCTTCAAAGGGCCAGAAGGCGACCATAGGATGTAGTGGTTCTGACGGTTTATGGATGAAGTCAGCATGAAGCTGGCATGCATGGCACTTTTTAGCATAGTCGACAGCGTCGGCTGCCATGGTTGGCCAGTAGTAGCCCATGCGTCATAGTCGATCTTGCAACTTAGGGCCAGATTGATGGGCCCCGCAGGTTCTATCGTGAGCTTCTCGAAGGGCTTCGGCTGCCTCTTCGTTGGACAAACATCGAAGGAGAAGTCCATCGTAGGAGCGTCGGTACAGCATTTTAGTAGCTGTATCGTAATAGAATCGAAGAAAACACCTCCTGACTGAGACAACTTCTTTCGGGCCCTCTGGAAGAATTTCGTAGACAGCGAAGTCGATGAACGGGAACCTCCAGTCTCGGACATTAACACCAGCACTTGTTGACATAGCATGGGCTATTTGTGATCATAGGTTGTTTTTAGGACAGACCAAGTCTCGACCAACTACCGTGACATAGTGTTGAGTCCCGAGGGGTGCTGCTAATAAGGCTGCAAGGCCAGCCAGAGCGTCAGCCTCCAGATTTTGTAAACGAGGTACATATTCAATGAAGAACTTGGTGAAGGTTGAAATGATGTTCAATACAACTTCATGGTAAGGAATCAGATCTTCATGGCGAACTTCGTATTACCCCCTGACCTAGTTAACGACGAGTTACGAGTCACCGTAGGCTTCCAGATGATCCACCCCCAGCTGTTGTGCCAGCTGGAGTCCCATGATGAGAGCATTGTACTCGGCAATATTGTTGGAGCACGGCTTCGAAAGGGAGTAGGCACGCTGGATGACCAGCTGATCGGGGGAGACTAGGACTACCCCCACTCCTGCGATGATTTGGCCTTTGGGGCCTGTTCTTGAAGCGCCATCGAAAAACATTCGCTAGACGGAGCTTTCTTCGGTGACGTTTGATTCTTGGACCTCGTCCGGGATGTCTTCATAGAGTCTTGAGGACTCTAGGATGGGGTGTGCAGCTAAAAAGTCGGCCAGAGCCTGACCCTTGACGACTTTTTATGGAACGAACACTATGTTGTATGCGTTTAATGATCCTGGCTTCGTCATGAGAACTCTGAGGGGATTGACTCGGGAAATGACATGAATTATCTGGCCCGAGACATAATGGCGAGTCTTCTGGATGGCAAATACCAAAGCCAAACACTCTTTTTCAACGGGGTTGTACCGGTGTTCGGCCCCGATCAGTGTTCTACTGAGGTAGTAGATAGCTTGCTCATAGCCTGTATCGCTGTTCTGAGCCAGCAGAGCGTCGAGGAAATGATCCATGGCACGAACGTAGAGAAAAAATGGTTGCCGGCGACGGGTGCCACCAGGACTGGCGGGCTCGTCAAGTAAGCCTTGATATCGTCGAAAGCTTTTTGGCATTCCTCTGTTCAGACGTAAGAGACCCCCTTCTTCATGAGCCGGGTGAAGGGTTGACATTTTCCGAAAAGGTTTGCTATAAACCTCCGGATGTATGCCAGACGCCCTTGCAGACCTCGAAGTTCTCGGAGGTTCTTCGGAGGGTCCATGTCAAGGATGGCTTTGGTCTTCTCGGGATCGACATGAATGCCTTTTGACATGATAATGAAGTCCAAAAACTTTCCGCTAGAAACCCCAAAGAAGGATTTAGCGGGGTTCATCTTGAGTTGATGTGCTCGCATGAGATCGAAGACTGTCTTAAGGTCTTGTAGGTGATCTCCTTTGAGACGGCTCTTGACTGCGATGTCATCAACATAGCATTCGACTGTCTTGCGAAGATGCTGACGGAAGATGGTGCTCATAGCTCGTTGGTATGTCGCACCGGCGTTCTTCAAGCCGAAGGGCATCACTGTGTAGCAGAAAACCCCCTTCGGAGTCCTGAATGACGTGTATTTTGCGTCATCAGGGAACATCTTGATCTGGTTGTAGCCCGAATACTCGTCCATGAAAGTCATACGTTCGAAGCCACATGTGTTGTCGATCATCACGTCGGTGATTGGAAGCGGGAATTCGTCCTTCGGACAAGCAGTGTTGAGATCCCTGAAGTCGATACAGACTCGTATCTTCCTATTCTTCTTGGTGACAGGGACGACGTTGGCCACCCAATTCGGGTATTGTTCTTCACGAATAAATCCGCTGGTCAGGAGTTTGTCTACTTCCTGATCGATAGCGTTCATGATGTTAGGACGAAAATGTCACTATTGTTGTTTTATAGGCTTGGCATCAGGTAAGATGTTAAGCCTATGCATCCCGATCTGGGATCAAGTCCTGGCATGTCTTCGTAGCTCCTGGCGAAGACATCGATATATTCTTTAGCCAGCTGGATTAAAGATTCCCGGTGTTCTCCTTTTAAGCTTTTGCTGTTAAAGATGGGGTTGGAAGAAGATCCATCCCCAAGGTCGATTTGCTCAACTTCGTCTTCGGTAGGGGGTTCGTGTAATTCAAAACGAGACTCCTATTGTTCTCCTAGGCGTTGAGCCCAGGGTTCTTCTTCGAAGAATTCTGGCATTTGGTCTTCGCCTTCATCTTCTTGAGGTTGTGCAGATGTCATGTTGGCCGATGGCACTTTCTTGAAGACTGAGCCGATACTGGTATCGGAATCCCAAGTTGATGCTTTGGATGAATGAGAATGTTCTACCTCTTCTGCCTCCGAACTCTCTGGAGTTGATGGCAGCGTGACATAGCCCACCCCCCGTCGAGTTCGATGATAGTAGTCCTGCGGCTTTCCTTTAGGTGTTGGAAGACGGAGAGGAAGACGTCGACCCTTGCCATAGTTCAGGCCTTTGTTGCTTTTTAGGTCGTAACCCATCTTTTGGATGAGGTACTTTGCCTTGTCCGTGTACCGATAGACTTGTATTCTGCCGGTATCTGGTTCTTGTTCGAGTGGCAGGAGGTCTTAATGACGCTCGAATTTGTCGAAGATGACATATTCTTCGTCTCGATTCCGCGATAGGACTACAAAACAGACCCCTTCGAACGGAACAACTCGATTTACATGATGGACGGTCGTTATTTGTGTTTGCAACGACCATAGAGCGTTATCTAATGTATACATGGCATTCCAATGTGGAAGACTAGAGTAATTAAAAGACACTCTATTATTGATAAAATACGAGATTTTGTCCCGCGGGATTACATTGTCCAGAGAGGGTGCATCTACATCAGCAGAGATATATTCCCCTAACTCTTCATCTGTGAATACTGGGATTAGATCGGGAGAGTCCACCAAAGCTTTGATCTTAGGGTCCGAGAGGGCTATGTAGGCCTTCTCCGACAGCTTGGATAAGACTGATGATTGCGGCGGTTTGCCCTTAGGACGCACCTTCAGAGGTGCCTCAACTGCGCCTTCGGTGATTGGTGCCTTCCCCTGTAGTTTTGCCACAAGGGGAGCCGATATTTGAGGTGGCTTTCCCTTGAGCCATATCTTCAAGGAAGCTTCAGTAGGTGTTCTACCTGGAGCAGTTGGTGCTTTTCCAGGTAGCTTAATGTTCATGGGAGGCAACGTCTGAGGTGGCTTCCCTTTGAGTCGAATTTTTAAAGGAGCGTCGAAAATCATCTCTGGCTCCATGTCAAGCTCTGCTGCCATTTCTGCTTTATCGTCAGCATCATTGGCTTCCTCCTCGTCGGGCGATTTATACAAGGTAGAATCAGTGAAGTAGGCTTCGACTCCCTTGAAAGGGTCAATGTCCGCGAACTCCGTCCGAATGATGTCATTGGTGGACACGTATTTCATACATTGGTGGAGTGTGGATGGTACCACCATGTACTCATGCAACCACGGACGACCCAGTAGGAGGTTGTAGTTGACATCGGCGTCCACGACATAGCAAGTCACCTCGGTTCCGAGGTTACCGATATGACACTTTAGCCGTATTTTGCCCAACGGCCCATTTTTGCTCGCATTGAAGCACTGATTGTTGTGTTGGAAGGTGCCAGTCGGTACATTGGGATCCCTAGTGTTGAGAGCAGCGTCTTCGGAATGATACTGAGAGAAGACCCCGGATCGATCTGAATCTGCTTCACCTTGACGGAACCGATATACCCTGTATAATACAGCGGCCTGTTGTGTCGGTTGTGCTTGAGCAGCATGTCTTGTTGGGTGAACGTTATGTTGGGGATAACTTCATCCGCACAATGACAGTGGGTACATGTAGTCAAAGTATCCTCAGGCTGCTTGACCTGACTGATGAAGGACTCAGCATCCTTCAGGGCTTCACAGAGAGCTTCACGAGTGTCCTTGGAAAGACGAAGGAGCTCAAACAGAGATAGGCGGGCAGGAGTACTGGCAAGTTGTGCCAGTATGTCGAAGTTGTGGGGCTTGGCTAGCCCCGAAGCATTCTCCTTTCATAGAGGCTTGTCGAAACGGGCCTCTACATGCTTCTGCTTATTGGATGCTGGAGGCTTGGATGGGCCCTCTTCCTGGGTAGCAAGGATGGTGCAAGGAGGCACCACCTCGACGGCAGCTTCGTCAGGTTGGGCGTTCTGATGCAAACGCGTCTGTATATGAAGTGCCTCTTCCGCAGAGGAAGAGACCATGCGGCAAGACTTGATCTTCCTGCCTTTGGTTTTGAAGGCAGAGCGTACCTCCGGTTGAGTAACCTCGGAGACGAGATCGGGGTGAATCCATAAGATCTCTCCCCGAGATGTGGTGAGTGGCATGAGTCCACTCACGTTGTCACGGGTATGTGGTAGGTTAACCACCTCTATTGTCACCTTTGGGATGGAGACGACTCCATCTTGTGTTGTGGTTGGCGGCAAGGTACCAAATTGGAGTGACACCAGGTTGGCCGAGACCGTTTTCTCCTCATAGTCAACGGAGATGACATCTGTATTGATCATGCACTGGATGTAGTTTTTGAGAACGTAGCAGTCCTTAGTTGGATGTCAAACAAACCGATGGTAGTGACAGTACCTCGGATTATCCACTTTCCCAACCTCGTCGGGACGCTTCGGGTCCGGCAACTTGATCTTATCACCTTACTTCAGTATCTCGAAGAGTTGCAGGGTGTCTTCATCGTTGAAAGAATAAACCTCCTTTGGCCTTGGTGCAAGTGGAGGCTTCTGAGTGGGTGCTGATGCACCTTTGGAGGCATTGGTAGTCAACGCCTGTTTCCCCTTCGTCTCTCTTTCGGGGTTGTTGGCTGCAGGCCATTTCCCCTTGTCCTTAAAGGCAGGGAAACTAACTTCCAGAAGGCGAGCATTGGACGCCTTCTTTTCTGCTGCTTCGGCTTCGATGATCAAGGAACTCCAGTCGGAAGGAGGAGTGGAGTTGAGCCAGAGTTTGACTGCAGGCAGCATGTTCATGCTGCAGAAGGAGAGGAGTGCGTGTTCTGGCATGCCTGGGGGCAGTCTGAAGCGGGCCTGTCGGAAGCGTTCGATGAATACTCGAACTGTTTCCTTCTCCTTCTGGCGTATCTCTATGAGGGACGCCATTGTCATGTCCTTCCCTCCATCGTAGAAACGGTAGAGGAAGAGACGCGTCAGATCGTCGAAGGAAGATATAGAGTTATCGGGGAGACTGCAGTACCAGTCGTACGCCACTCCTTTCAGTACCCCGACAAATATGCTGGTGAGTAGTGCATCCTCCTTCGGGAGATGTCCCGTTTGAGACTGGAAGTACGTCAGATAATGACATGGAGAGTCCTTTTCGTCGTATGGTGTCAGTGTTTATGGTTTATACTTAGGAGGATAAGCCACTTTGTTCCATTCGAGGGGATAAGGTTGGGGGATCCCCATCTTTTGGCGCTCCTCTTGTCTGTTCTTAGACTTAAAGCGCTCGCGCAAGTCCCTGATCATCTCGACCACGTCTTCCGGGGAGCTGGGAGTCGGGGAAGGTGGTACTGCCTGGAGTTGAGCATTTGAGGGCTCCGACGTCCGTGGTGCCTCGCGACGATCTGTATCCAAGGATACCCGTTGAAGGGGTACGCTTGATTCTCCATTAGCCCTGGGGTCAGGACCAGTAGACGGTGCCCTGGCCAAAGCTGACCATATCTCAAACACTGCTTGAGTCAGTGTTTGCATGGAGGCAGAGAGGGTTTTGAGTCCTCCCTCCAAGGTATTCATGCGCTGGACGAGGTCTGCTAGCGGCGTATCAGGCTCGGTATCATCCCAGTCATGTATACTGTCATGATATGGCTAGAGTCGGATGGATCAGTTGAGGCTTCACTCTCGGCCTCGCTCTCTTGTAGAAGAGAAACTTCTCCCAAAGCCTCGTCTTGGCTACCACCAGCTACATTTGTCACGACCCGCTCCCGAATAATCGGATACGAGTCGGACACGCCCAGCCTTCATTGTTAGACACAATGAAGTAAGCTGTACCAAGCTAGGGAAACTAACCAGATAATCATGAAAGTATAGAATCACAGCAACTATATAATGTGTCCCAACCAGAAAAGAGATGCAATATCTGAATTTATTACAATTCAACTATAATAGTCTGCTAGTCTCAATACATGGAAAGATAAATGGAAAACTAAATGAAGTGCTAGGCCTCTGCAGCCTCTAGGTCACAAGCAGCTCCAGCTGGCTCAGTAGGGAAGGCAGTATCCTGTCCATAGTATGTGTCACACAAACCCTCCATCTCACCTATCATAACATATCCAGTCAGGAGCGGAGCAAGTACAATTCTAGGTAATGAACAAGACATCATGAAATGAAAGTACAAGGGAACATGGAAAGTACAGGAAAATACAAGTGAATAAGTACATGAAGAACAGGGTAAAGTACATGAAAGAACATGAATGTAAGAACATGAAAGTACATGGTATGTAAGCACATGAAAGAACATGGAATCACAGGAAATAAGCACAAGGTAATCTCCTGAATAGGTGTGTAAATGCATTTGAAATATAACTAAATATGTGACCGGCTAGGGTAAGAACCTGAAAGCACCTGAAAGCACATGAATGGTGACTTAGGACCCGCGTGCACGATACGGGGTCTAAGCTAAAACACACCTGAGTTGTTACTTGGGATTGGTCACATAGATAGTATATTTCCCCTCCCCAGATACAAGTAATAAGCACAAGAGAACAAGAGTACCAGAAAGAACATGTCATGTTGCAATTGTGTCACTCAAGGAAGTACAGGAAAGATAATGTAAAGTACAAAACCGTAGAGTGTACTTGCCTGGCTCCAGGAAAGTACAAGTAGGCAAAAGAGCTAGATATCCTCCTGTATGTAATAATGATGTGTACAAGTTGGTTAATTTCTATATAAACTTTAAATTGGTATCTTGTAGTTCAAAACATGCCTAGCTACAATTATCACATTAGATTTAAGCCCTTTTCCTATCATTAAACTTCTACAATTATACTTCAATACCATTAGTCAATTAATACTATAAAGTTACCAACATTGATTTGAAAATAAATCTAATGAATAACTACACATCATTTCTAATCCCTTCATTTAGTCAAAACAATGTATATATAACTCAAGTTAATGGAACTCAAATCCCAATCTATTTTACTATTCTATCCAATAGTGAGTACAACTCAGTTATACTGCAATACCTTAGGTTAGCCTTGAACTGATTCAATCTTGGACTTCATTCTAGGTGCAACTATTTAGGTCAGAACATTGGTATAGGGTCTGAAATGAACCATGGAAGATTATGACATGAAATATTGAATACTTCAGAACTTAGAGCAAAACTTAGATCAAGTCCCCCCTTTAAACACACAATTGATATTTAGTCCCAAAATGGTTCAATGACAGTCCTATACCAGTGCACTCATTAGCTCTGGTACAATATCAACCATATCAGTCATGTACTGCTGTGTAAAAATCCCATGTTCAAAACTTCCTAGGTTACTCAGTTTGAAAACAGGACTAAAATGGTTTCAGTCCCTGATACCATTGGTATCCCTCACTTCTAAATTGTGACTTCTCAACTGCTATGGTGATGGGTCCTGTGAGTACTCAAAATCGATTCCAGTTTTACTACAAAACCTCACATTCAGTCTGAAATGAGTCCAAACAGAATTTCAACCATCAAACTAAGTCTGCCTACATTCAGATATAGTTCAAAACAACATACATCAGTCTACTCCTAATCCTAGTTTCCAGTTATGGCAGTCCTAAGGTTGTTTCTAAATAAACAGTCCAGAGGGAAGACACCAGTTCAGTTGAGACAACACATTCATGTACAGTTTAATCCTGGTCATCCCCTAACTTAGACAAATGCTAAGCAAAACCCCAAGCTCAATTCTCAGGTACAGGGTTATGAACAGGCCTTCACCAGGGACATATTAGTTCTACATGTCAAGCTATTCCCATTCCAGTTCACCAAGTGTTCAAGTGTATCTCAACGTGAAATTAATCACTAACAATCTAACATCCTATACTACCAGGTATTAGGAAACTGCTCAAGCTACAGAACCTGTTTTGTGTATCCAGCTGGAACAGGGTACTGAAATTTGGTCCTCTCAGGCAAGCAACCAATGGTACAGGACATATTAGAGGTTGACAGGACTCTAGAGTTATCAGTTCTGATTTCATCTTGAAAACTACACTTCACCAACATCCTGATTTCTGAGAACAAGATCGTAATTCCTAGAGTCTATTCCCATACACACTTGGTTATTTCTCAATTCTAAATTGCTTAACCTATAGTCCATACCTAAACCTATATGGCATTCAGATATTTGATCAGTGCATAGCTGATACCAGGACACTCTCAATTCTTGGTGGAACTGGCATCCTATCAGTCCTAATACATGACCTCTTAGGTTAGCTCAGACCCAACTCAAGGTCAGTACTGAATTTGATAATCATAGACACACTATTAGGAAAGTAAAGCCTAAATTCTGTATTAAAGCAAACTTTCATAAATAGGTTGTGTCTGCCAATCATCAGAACAGTGATGATAATCCCAGATTTACCATTTCCCACATAAATACTTAGGCCATCAATTATTGTTCATCCAAGCCAGGCTATAGTCTTGCATAACAGTCATCTGGAAAACTTACTGTTAACAATCAATCCAGTCTTAGGTTGTAATTTCTGGGTTAACACTATACTCCTAACTAATGAGAATTTCACATTTGCACTGTTCTCAGTCCTGCACAGCTGATATTCACGAATTCCTTGCATACATTGTACAGGAACACAGTTGACTGATATCCAGTCCTAACCTGATGAACAAACAATCCTAACATCTTAGTCTTAATTATAGTTAACAAAATAAAACAGTGCTTCCTAATTCATGTATTAAATAACAAGGTTAGAGTCCTAAGATACATAACCATCTGTCATTCCAAGCCTACTTATAAAGTTAATTTTAGAAGGATTGGAAAATTACCTGAGATTTGATTTGGGTTTTGATGTGTCAAGATCAGAGTCTCAGATCTGCTAGATTCAAATCGTTGGGGAGAACATACAAACAGTTGGAGTCCCTGATTCCTCACCAATGAGATCAACAACCAGCTCACCAATGAAAGAGATCGAATCAAATAATTACTCAACACAAATTATCTAGACTAAGGAAATGCTCGATTCCTCACCTCTTCTAGTTGCTCGATTTGACAGTATAGTATGGATCAACCAAGAAGGAAACGAATCATCAAGAAGGTTCAAAACAGAAATCAATTAATCCTATGAACAACATTGAACAACCTTGAGTTAGATTATTGAATATCCAGAACAGGGGTTGAACGAATTCTTCATAAAACAACCACTCACCTCAGTTCCTCATCTGATCTCGATCTATAAACCAACAGCAATAGCTCCTCACGCCGACTTCATGATTTGAAGATCATCTGCAATGTTTGCCGAGCCATGAAGACGATTCGCCATGGCGGATTAGAACAAAGCTTGATTGGAGAAGATGAAGTTGATGAATGGAAGAATGCTGCTCCTCAGAGGGTGGAAGGAACTGGCCTTAAATAGACGGTTAGGCAAGGAATTGGAGGAAAAAGGGAGGGAAATCAGTTGGAGCACATGGCTCTGACAGAGTTTGTTAGAAAGAAAAATTTGAATTCTCCAGGCCGGAAAGAATTGTGAATCTAATCCTAACAGATGAAGGTGGTGGTGATTTAATTGAGTTGGGTTCATTCTAACAGAAGGTGGTGCTGATGATTTAAATGAGTTGGTTCATGGGCTTCACTTAAAAGCCCAAAATTAGTTTGAAGAAAAACCAACATATTAGCTGAAAAAGGAGTTAATAATAGTAATACTAACTTAGAAAAAAAAATCAGGAAAAATTATTTGGAATTAATAAAATTTCTGAGAAGTAGAGTTACAAATATTCCCCCCTCAAAAAAATTTCGTCCTCGAAATTCAACCATAAAGTAGGTCTCAAACCATAACAGAGATTCAAACCAATCATCTATTGTATTAAAAAAAAATTATCTCAAGGTACACTCAAACAAACAACTGGAATAGCGCTCCTGCATCTCGTCCTCGCGCTCCCTTGTGGACTCTCCCGGAGAGTGGTATCTCCACATGACGCGGACAAGTGGAATAGTGTGGTTCCGCAAGCGCTTCTCTCTCCGGTCCAGGATCTACACTGGTTGTTCCTCGTAAGTCAATCTCGGGCCCACCTCCAACTCAGAATAGTCCACCACATGGCTCGGTCTGGAATGTATAGTCGAAGCTGAGATATGTGGAAAACGTCGTGCACTCCCTCCACGCTAGCTGAAAGTGCCAGTCGATACGCCACCTTGCCAATCCGTGCCGTCACTTCGAAAGGTCCGATGAATCTCGGACTGAACTTCCTGCCTCTGCCGAATCTGATGACGCCCCTAGTCGGTGAGATCTTCAGGAATACTCTGTCCCCAGCCTCGAACTCAAGTGTCCGTCAGCTGCTGTCCGCCTAGTGCTTCTGTCGATCCATGACGCTCTGAGCCTTGAGTCTAAGTACACATAAGAAGTTGGGATATCACGCTTTGACAAGGATCGAGGATCAAATAGTCACGAAGTGGAAGGAATTTCAATTACAACTTAGAGGAGCAAAATCATGAAGACAACTATTAAGTACGATCAAAAATTGATGGTTTAACACAAGTGGGCTAAGACATGATAGGAGAACATGGTCAAATAGACATGATTTAAGATTGAAGTTTAGACAAGACACAACGAAGTATGGAATCAAAATCTGGCAACATATAATTTGAGGAAATCAATGATCTAACGATACAATACTAGAAGGTAATTAGCAAGGGTTGATTTGAGGAACGTACGAAATACTCAGGAGATACAGTATCAAATCAGGGTGAATATGCAAGAATTTGTGATTCTCGAAAACCAATAATCATATGAAAAGGAAATATAGTCTCCAGAATATCCAAGAACATGTTGGTATCTGAAATCACTTTGCTTAGAATCCCTACCCCGCCAGTATGTATCTGACTGCAGTGGACTTTCGGCTCCGTGACTCAAATAACAATATGTCTCCAAATACTCTATCAACCTTATCCATTTTCCAACAATCATTGTCGAAACAACCCAAGGGATCAAGATATGAAGAATATGACAAGTCTCGACAATACTCGAAAACCTATGGGTGTCTGAAATCACTTCAACTTAGAGTTCCTGCCTCGCCAGTGCGCTACTGGCTGCAGTGAACCCTCAGTCTCCATAATCCAGCTAATGGCTGCAGCGCGCAACTGTCATGCCATAGTAGGTCATCGAATAGCCTCTCGACTTTATCCCTAGGAATTTCAAAAGAGTTTCAAAGAATTCAAAATTAATTTCAATAGTCCAAGTCACGGAAATGGTGAAGTTACCTGACTGTTAGAATACATGAGTTTATTAGGTACTAAAAATGACAAGGGATCCAATCAGTGAGTACAAAAGGGCAGCCAGAGAGATTTAAAATTTCAGATAGGACGAAGTTTCAAATTATGACGAAATATCAACTGATATCTGGAATGGTAACAAGATTCCATATATGGGACATTATCCCGAAGGAATAACAGAGTCTCGAAGGATGAACTGAGGCAAGGTATCAGATAGAAGACAAGTTTCAAAATAAGAAATAAAATTTCGCACTAGAAACAAGTTTCAATAAAATCTCGAATAAAAATGAAATCTCGAGCAAGCTTGAATTGAAACGAATTCTCCAATAAGGTACACAGTGAAAAATCAAGTATCAACAAGGTCGTATTTAGGAACTAAAATCTCGAAATAGAAAATCTTAACGAGAAAACAAGGTTTAGAATAGTGACTAGAAAACAGGTTCTAATAGGAGACAAGGTATTGGATTGTAAACAAGCGAATCTCAATAGCAACAAGTCTCGAATAAAATCGAGAATAGAAAATAGAATCTCAAACAAGCATCAATAGAAGCGAAGGTTCAAACAAGGTTTCAGAATGATATTTCAAGTAGGAATAATTCTGGAATAGTACAAGTTTGATTAACGAACAGAATATCAATAAACGAGTAGGAACAAGTGTCCATTAAACAAGCAAAATCTTGAATAGGAGACAAGATCGAAACAAAATAGTGGACCAACAACTCTCAACTAGAAAATCAAAGTCATGAATGAGGAAACAAGTCTCGAATAGGAAACGAAATCTTCAAAACCCTTAAAGGTATTTGCAACAATGTCTGCATAGGACGGAGCTTTAAACAAGTTTCGAATGAGGAACATGATTTCGAAATGAAATCTCGAGAAGCGATTAAAATCTTAATTAACACGAAGTTTGATAAATGAACAAAATTTACAAATAGGAGCCATCACTAGAAAACAAGGTCAGGAATAATGAATATGCAAACGATATGAAATAATGAATTTCAAACAATTATCGATTTGTGGATCTGAAACAAGTTTACCGAAACAGGAAACAATATCTCAAAGTAGGTTTCGACATCAACCAAGGTTTCAAACAAGAAGTTTTTGAAGAAATGATCTAGGTGCTAAGAGGATTTTAAAGAGAGGCTGGATTGCTAATCAGATATATGGTTTTCCCAACCATGCAAAAGAAATCTTCCGTCTTCAATCTATCTTCAGTATTTCCTCCGGGACTGGAATCACTTCAATCTTCTTCGCTGTCCTGACGTAGACTGGTCCATGCGGTAATGCTCCATATAGCTGCTGAATCTGGAGAGGCGGGTTCTTCTGCTGCGGTCCTGGTGCTCCTCGTGCTTGTTCTCGGGCAGTGTGATCAACGTTTTCCAGCAGTCTTGACTTGGTGGGCAGGCGATCCGTAGTATAGCCTCCGTCTTTTGCGGCACTCTTCATAGTGGCATCCTGAGAGGTGGCAAAAATTGTAAATGATCGTCGGCTGAATCTGAATCTGGATCTCCCGCTGGGGCTGAAGTGCAGGGCTCTGGCAGGAATATATGGCTGCTGGCATGCTGGCTGCTGAGATCTGCACCTGATGATGCGACTGGTGGTGTGACCGAAGAAACGCTGACTGAGTGTTGTGACGCTTTGCGGGTCCAGGGTAGTTGTTGTCTTTGTCATAAATCTTCATGTCTTTCATGAGCTTCAGCTTCCGGTTTCGTTCCATTGTCTGCGTTACATTCTGAATCTCCAGGCTGGTGGCTCTAATCTTCAGAGAAGTCGGATCCTCACATGCTGGGATGATCTTCAGTGGCGGCTTCAGGTTCTCGATCGGCTCTCTGGTGCAAGATATGCGCTTGGTGTCGGAAAAGTCCAAGTGTCTGAGCGTCTGGAAATCAGAAGTCCTTCCTGGCTCGGAGAGTGTATCTACAAGTCTGACTTGGAAAGGATGGCCTGCTTCCTCTGGTTGTCAAGGGACTCTTCAAACGTCTCCGTCAACTACGTACTACCCATGGGGATAGTAGAATGATAGAAGGTAGTAGAAGCTCGAAAACGTCAAGTGCAGGTGAATTGACAGTTCTGGTGTCGCATGCTTTTGAACTATCTGCAAAACAAAAAACTGTTAAAATAACCTAGACCTACATACAACAAGTGTTTATAGAATATCAATATACCTGATATACCTGATATACCCTTATTTCCCGATTTTCCTATGCTGTGATCAAGTTTCCCTAGTGTAAATCAAGTCCCCCAATAGTACTCTAAGTCCTAGGTACCATTAGGATGGACCTGCATGGGCCACCACTAAAAACATGTCACGACCCGCTCCCGAATAATCGGATACGAGTCGGACACGCCCAGCCTTCATTGTTAGACACAATGAAGTAAGCTGTACCAAGCTAGGGAAACTAACCAGATAATCATGAAAGTATAGAATCACAGCAACTATATAATGTGTCCCAACCAGAAAAGAGATGCAATATCTGAATTTATTACAATTCAACTATAATAGTCTGCTAGTCTCAATACATGGAAAGATAAATGGAAAACTAAATGAAGTGCTAGGCCTCTGCAGCCTCTAGGTCACAAGCAGCTCCAGCTGGCTCAGTAGGGAAGGCAGTATCCTGTCCATAGTATGTGTCACACAAAGCCTCCATCTCACCTATCATAACATATCCAATCAGGAGCGGAGCAAGTACAATTCTAGGTAATGAACAAGACATCATGAAATGAAAGTACAAGGGAACATGGAAAGTACAGGAAAATACAAGTGAATAAGTACATGAAGAACAGGGTAAAGTACATGAAAGAACATGAATGTAAGAACATGAAAGTACATGGTATGTAAGCACATGAAAGAACATGGAATCACAGGAAATAAGCACAAGGTAATCTCCTGAATAGGTGTGTAAATGCATTTGAAATATAACTAAATATGTGACCGGCTAGGGTAAGAACCTGAAAGCACCTGAAAGCACATGAATGGTGACTTAGGACCCGCGTGCACGATGCGGGGTCTAAGCTAAAACACACCTGAGTTGTTACTTGGGATTGGTCACATAGATAGTATATTTCCCCTCCCCAGATACAAGTAATAAGCACAAGAGAACAAGAGTACCAGAAAGAACATGTCGTGTTGCAATTGTGTCACTCAAGGAAGTACAGGAAAGATAATGTAAAGTACAAAACCGTAGAGTGTACTTGCCTGGCTCCAGGAAAGTACAAGTAGGCAAAAGAGCTAGATATCCTCCTGTATGTAATAATGATGTGTACAAGTTGGTTAATTTCTATATAAACTTTAAATTGGTATCTTGTAGTTCAAAACATGCCTAGCTACAATTATCACATTAGGTTTAAGCCCTTTTCCTATCATTAAACTTCTACAATTATACTTCAATACCATTAGTCAATTAATACTATAAAGTTACCAACATTGATTTGAAAATAAATCTAATGAATAACTACACATCATTTCTAATCCCTTCATTTAGTCAAAACAATGTATATATAACTCAAGTTAATGGAACTCAAATCCCAATCTATTTTACTATTCTATCCAATAGTAAGTACAACTCAGTTATACTGCAATACCTTAGGTTAGCCTTGAACTGATTCAATCTTGGACTTCATTCTAGGTGCAACTATTTAGGTCAGAACATTGGTATAGGGTCTGAAATGAACCATGGAAGATTATGACATGAAATATTGAATACTTCAGAACTTAGAGCAAAACTTAGATCAAGTCCCCCCTTTAAACACACAATTGATATTTAGTCCCAAAATGGTTCAATGACAGTCCTACACCAGTGCACTCATTAGCTCTGGTACAATATCAACCATATCAGTCATGTACTGCTGTGTAAAAATCCCATGTTCAAAACTTCCTAGGTTACTCAGTTTGAAAACAGGACTAAAATGGTTTCAGTCCCTGATACCATTGGTATCCCTCACTTCTAAATTGTGACTTCTCAACTGCTATGGTGATGGGTCCTGTGAGTACTCAAAATCGATTCCAGTTTTACTACAAAACCTCACATTCAGTCTGAAATGAGTCCAAACAGAATTTCAACCATCAAACTAAGTCTGCCTACATTCAGATATAGTTCAAAACAACATACATCAGTCTACTCCTAATCCTAGTTCCCAGTTATGGCAGTCCTAAGGTTGTTTCTAAATAAACAGTCCAGAGGTAAGACACCAGTTCAGTTGAGACAACACATTCATGTACAGTTTAATCCTGGTCATCCCCTAACTTAGACAAATGCTAAGCAAAACCCCAAGCTCAATTCTCAGGTACAGGGTTATGAACAGGCCTTCACCAGGGACATATTAGTTCTACATGTCAAGCTATTCCCATTCCAGTTCACCAAGTGTTCAAGTGTATCTCAACGTGAAATTAATCACTAACAATCTAACATCCTATACTACCAGGTATTAGGAAACTGCTCAAGCTACAGAACCTGTTTTGTGTATCCAGCTGGAACAGGGTACTGAAATTTGGTCCTCTCAGGCAAGCAACCAATGGTACAGGACATATTAGAGGTTGACAGGACTCTAGAGTTATCAGTTCTGATTTTATCTTGAAAACTACACTTCACCAACATCCTGATTTCTGAGAACAAGATCGTAATTCCTAGAGTCTATTCCCATACACACTTGGTTATTTCTCAATTCTAAATTGCTTAACCTATAGTCCATACCTAAACCTATATGGCATTCAGATATTTGATCAGTGCATAGCTGATACCAGGACACTCTCAATTCTTGGTGGAACTGGCATCCTATCAGTCCTAATACATGACCTCTTAGGTTAGCTCAGACCCAACTCAAGGTCAGTACTGAATTTGATAATCATAGACACACTATTAGGAAAGTAAAGCCTAAATTCTGTATTAAAGCAAACTTTCATAAATAGGTTGTGTCTGCCAATCATCAGAACAGTGATGATAATCCCAGATTTACCATTTCCCACATAAATACTTAGGCCATCAATTATTGTTCATCCAAGCCAGGCTATAGTCTTGCATAACAGTCATCTGGAAAACTTACTGTTAACAATCAATCCAGTCTTAGGTTGTAATTTCTGGGTTAACACTATACTCCTAACTAATGAGAATTTCACATTTGCACTGTTCTCAGTCCTGCACAGCTGATATTCACGAATTCCTTGCATACATTGTACAGGAACACAGTTGACTGATATCCAGTCCTAACCTGATGAACAAACAATCCTAACATCTTAGTCTTAATTATAGTTAACAAAATAAAACAGTGCTTCCTAATTCATGTATTAAATAACAAGGTTAGAGTCCTAAGATACATAACCATCTGTCATTCCAAGCCTACTTATAAAGTTAATTTTAGAAGGATTGGAAAATTACCTGAGATTTGATTTGGGTTTTGATGTGTCAAGATCAGAGTCTCAGATCTGCTAGATTCAAATCGTTGGGGAGAACATACAAACAGTTGGAGTCCCTGATTCCTCACCAATGAGATCAACAACCAGCTCACCAATGAAAGAGATCGAATCAAATAATTACTCAACACAAATTATCTAGACTAAGGAAATGCTCGATTCCTCACCTCTTCTAGTTGCTCGATTTGACAGTATAGTATGGATCAACCAAGAAGGAAACGAATCATCAAGAAGGTTCAAAACAGAAATCAATTAATCCTATGAACAACATTGAACAACCTTGAGTTAGATTATTGAATATCCAGAACAGGGGTTGAACGAATTCTTCATAAAACAACCACTCACCGCAGTTCCTCATCTGA
Organism: Iris pallida; assembly: GCA_029216955.1. NCBI lineage: Eukaryota > Viridiplantae > Streptophyta > Magnoliopsida > Asparagales > Iridaceae > Iris > Iris pallida. The sequence goes on from JANAVB010003145.1 coordinate 43,475, forward strand.
TCTCGATCTATGAACCAACAGCAATAGCTCCTCACGCCGACTTCATGATCTGAAGATCATCTGCAATGTTTGCCGAGCCATGAAGACGATTCGCCATGGCGGATTAGAACAAAGCTTGATTGGAGAAGATGAAGTTGATGAATGGAAGAATGCTGCTCCTCAGAGGGTGGAATGAACTGGCCTTAAATAGACGGTTAGGCAAGGAATTGGAGGAAAAAGGGAGGGAAATCAGTTGGAGCACATGGCTCTGACAGAGTTTGTTAGAAAGAAAAATTTGAATTCTCCAGGCCGGAAAGAATTGTGAATCTAATCCTAACAGATGAAGGTGGTGGTGATTTAATTGAGTTGGGTTCATTCTAACAGAAGGTGGTGCTGATGATTTAAATGAGTTGGTTCATGGGCTTCACTTAAAAGCCCAAAATTAGTTTGAAGAAAAACCAACATATTAGCTGAAAAAGGAGTTAATAATAGTAATACTAACTTAGAAAAAAAATCAGGAAAAATTATTTGGAATTAATAAAATTTCTGAGAAGTAGAGTTACAACATTCTGGAGGACATCCTCGACTTCAGGAGCATCCGCAAGGGCCTGACTACCACCAGTTCTGTCTTGGAGGACTTCTTCGTCTTCGAGACACGGGTCCACAGGGCGAGACTACCCCTAGCTACGTCCGGGAGGCTGACTTCGTCTCCAGGATGAAGATCCACCCCAACCGTGCTCTGGAGGACATCTTCGTCTTCAGAAGGAGGATCAACAAGGGCTTGACTACCCCCAGCTTCCTCCAAGATCTTCTTTCTCCCCTAAGTGCCTTTAAACACTCCGGAGGACGGGACAGTTGTCTTGGTTTTCCTCGGCTGGCTCTTGGACGAGGACGAGGAATTGCTAGTCGCCTTTCGGACTGACGAGGAGTTAAAGATTACGTTGCATGAAGCAACCTTTAGTTCTGGTTCCTCTTTTATTGACAGCTTCTTTCTGAGGCGACGTCTGAGGAGTGTTGATGATTGCAGCCGCTGGAACACCGACTGTCTTGGTGGAACTGCTGCCTTGCAACAGCAGTTGATGGTGACTACAGCATAGGTGTGCCCTGTGAGGGGCGTATTGTGCTTGTCAGTCGACTCTCCTCATCGGCATTTGTGAGTGATCACGTTACGCAGATTGTTGGAGGAGAGTGCCACCTTCGCACCCCCATCAGGTGTATAGCAAGGCCAAGCGCCGGGGTGGTCAAGTGAATGCTGCGTCCCCTGATCCAACACCAAACAGGCGCTCAGATCAGTAGTGGGGAAACAACATTTACAGTGACTTGATGAACCTCAGACGCACAACCAGTAGAGGTACGGGAGTTCAAGACCACAGAGTTTTCCTTGCTCGACTTGGTTGCGAACGCAACAGATGCGCCCAAGTGAGACAAGGACTTTGAAGGTCGACTCATTTGCGGCGCAGAAGCACCCGAGTCGACCTTATACAGCTTACCATCAGCAGCGCACATGATTGTGAGCGCATGCTTCTGATTTGCTGCCGGCATAGCACGTTTGAGGCGCATGGCCCGTGCTGCCTTGGACTTCTTCGCACCAGCCCGCTGGGGCGCATAGTACTCAAAGTCCAAATTCTCCTCGCCACTACAGCGAGTGAGTCTATCAAAGACAGAGACCTTCTGTGGCGCATCAGAGGTGATGCACGGGACATTAACTGCGCCTCTGCTCCGTCGGATAGGGTAGCCTACCATTCTAAGTCACTTGAATTTAAGAGTGATTACAATCATCTCTTAATCGTATCCTCGACCTAGACTACGATCATATAAACTTCGAACCCTTCTATCTACCGTTGTGCCCTCGCACCCCCCTACTAATTCTTAATTTCTAGGACGAAATTCTTTTAAGTTGGGTAGGATGTAAAACCCCTAAAATTTTTGCTATTTTTATTATTATTAAATTTAGTACTGATTTAAAATTTTTGTAATATACGTCGTGTAGACGTATTATACGTCGTGCACGACCTTTTATTTTTTTTTTCGAATTTGCTCGACGAGTGCGAATATGTGCGAGCGTACATGTTTTTAGAAAAATATTTTTTTCTATTTTTACAGTTTCAAAATAATATATGTAATAATTATTTCTAGCTATCATTTTCAAGTCTATAATTTTTAATTATGAAAAGCCTTTCAATTAGAATAAATAATATTATTCGTTCCTACATATATTTCATAAATATGTTGCTAGATTATTTTAAATAAAAATATAATTTTCTAGATTTATTAATATAAATATTTTATTACTTAAAAAGGTATTTAAAAATAATTATGATTTTTGAAATTATTATTTATAGTATTTTTGGAAAATATATTTCGAAATCATTGTGGAGATTTAGATCTTGATTTGAAACCGTGGATTTATTTAAATAGTTAATATTTGAAATTTAAGTTATTCCACTTGATTTTAAACTAGGGAATTTAATTAGATTCAAATTGATTTATATTTGGAAATGGATTTTAATTTAAATTGGATTTGCATTTGGATTTGGATTTGAATTAATAGATGAATTATCTATTTTGGGTTTAAATATTCCTAAACTTTATCCAAGTGGGAATTCCCACATCCTATAAATAGGCAGGTACTCCTCCACATTATTCATCTTCCACAAGTTTCTCCACAAATAAATTCCATAGCAAATAAAGTGCCTCGTGTCCGTGTTCCACCATCAAAATCTTATTCTATTATTTTACAAGTACATTTATCTCCATCCCCGTGTCGGACACACCCCGACATCGTCAAATACCTAATCCCTAAACCTATGCTAACCCTGTCGACACCAGCCTCCGTCAAGCCCTCACCAATCCCGACCAAAATGCCAGCACCCTCACCTCCTCCCAGGCTTCTCCGACCAACTCCCCATCAATCTCCTCCTAACCAGCCTCGTCCACCACCATCGCCGCCCCGACACACCTCTACCATGGCCATTGCCGCAGCCCCAACCAAACCCACGGCCACCGCCTAGGCCGGCACCACCGGCCAGACCCACGTCGACCCCGCCACGACCAAAAACCTATCGTCCCCACCACCATCACCGTCATCACCACCACCAAACACCATTGCCGCCACCGCGACCGATCGCCACCAGCGGACCGAACCACCCAGAACTCCCCAAAAACAAAAACCCCAAAAATTTAATAAAAACGCACAGACCCCCAACCCAAAAGAACCACCCTCCGCCGCGGCGACCCCCGCCAACGCCGCCGCGACCACAGACTCCATTACCACCACCCAAGAGAAAAGAAAAAGAAGAATTAAACCCTAACCCTAGACTGACCTTGCCAGATCTGCGCCGCGCCGGCACGGAGCCTTTTTCCAACCACCCGCTGTCGCCCATGTCCGCCTGCGACCGCCCCGTCTTCCCGATCTCGTCCATCACGCCCAGCCACCGGCAACCGCCGGAGTGCGCCTGCCCTAGCCGTCGCCGCCTTAGCTGGCGCCTCCCCGCGCGCGAAACCCCCACTCGCCGTGCCCTTACGACCGCCGCCACCGTGCTGCCGAACTCGGCGAGCGCCTCCGCCCCATCATCTTTCGACTCCAGAGCCGCCCTCCGCCCTCCGGTGAACCCGACCTTAGCCGCCGCCTCCGCGGAAGCGCCCCACCGCGTGCGCCGCGAGCCCAGCCTCTCGATCTCTCCCGTTCTCGTCCTCCGCCCTCATCTCCACCCGCCGTCGTCGGAGCAGCGCCCGCGTCGCCGCCCCGTGTCCCCGCTCGCCTCTTTTCCAGCTCACTGTCCTCTCTCTCGCTCACTCTCTCCATCGGCTTTTCCTTTTTTTTGCTTCTTCCAAATAAACCTCATTGAAAGAGGAAACCACAGCAGTGGTTTTATGTTGATGAGTTTTTTTTTTTTGTATTCTTTGTTTTTTTTGTCCTTTTCAGTTACTGTTTTTATTATTATTATTATTAGTTTTATGATTATTATTATTATTATCATTATAATTATAATTATTATTATTTTATTATTGATATTATAAAAAGGAACATCTTACTAGTAAAATCCTTAGTACTGTTATTTTACTTTACTTTCGAACTTTACGTACAGTATGGTATAGTGTTGTTACATCTTACTTATAAAATTATTATTATTATTATTATTATTACTATTATTATTATTATTATTATTCTTATTATTATTATTATTATTATTATTATTATTATTATTAAGGATATTATTACTATTGTTATTATTATTATTATTCTTTTAGTGATCTAAATATTATCGTAGCATTTATCTAAATATTATTTGCCAAATTATACGACTACCCCTAGTCTTTTTAAATTATTATTTTACTAATATAGCCTCTTCTTCTTTTTCTAAAAATATTATTTTGCAAAACTTAAAGTTTTAACTAAAATTTTTGTAAATAGATATTATTTATGGTGTCTTATCTGTAGCTTCGACCTACATAATATAATTCGACGAAAGTTAGGATTTTTGCCTAAAAATGTTTCTCTTGAATTTAAGTATTTTTGCTAAAATTATTTTGACTCATAAAAAAAAACTAGTTTTTAATTATTATAAATAGTTTTCTAATTTATATGTATATTATTATTCCCTTCGATTCCCTCCTGTCCGTGACAACAAATCCCGTTACTCCTATTCTTTCGCCTGACCAAGACTACCTCATATCGACCGTAACTAATTTGACCCTTCTGGACCCAATGGAACTGACCGTGCCACCGCCCGAGGTCCCCTTGTACAGTTGTTGCACCAAAGTTACAGATCGTGCCATCTTGAGCATCGCAGCACACCAGGCGCTCTACCAGGCAAGACACCTTGCCATTAGCTGTTTATTTATTCTAGCTCATATTTCATGCATTACTTATTTTCTTCATGCAAATAAACTGTGATACATGGCTTAACCTGTTAGAACTTATTGTTCATTTATATTTCCTGCTGTGTATTATTTTTCTTACAAATTAAACCTAGATTTAAGGGACCACCTTGTGTGTTGCATTTATTGGCCTTGACACATTGTAAACACGAAGTTGTGTGTCGCATGTAGAACACGGAAGTGCGTGATTAGCTGGCCACCAGTACGTACAAGCCGTGCGATAGGAATAACCGCTAATAGAGGTTGCATGCTAGTTTGACTTAGCGGTTATAGTGGTTTGTGTTGTGGATACAACACAGTAGGCATTGGGCGGGGAGGACAATTCCTTAGCGTATGGGCTTCGATGCACTTTCCCTTGTGACCCGGACTCTACGCTGGAGATACGGGGTTGATGACCCATGATTACTGCTGGGGCCTCTGGTGCCCAAAGGGGGACTATGCCGATCCTATTCAGCCAGGGCCCATGCATAGGAAGGATTGTTCTTAACAACATTTCACTTAGAACGGTAGGTTACCCTATCCGTTAGGTACGAGTACTTTTGGTTTGGGTACTTGTATCTGACCGTGACTTGGAACAATAACTTGTCGCGGATTAGTTCGTCACATCTTGTCCTTGTTTGGTTGTAGGTGTGACTTACTACTTCGATGAGAAGGTATTGAACCTTGTTGGGGTCCGAATACCATATTGGATTCATAGCATGGAAAGATACGTCGTCGTGAATTAGTTTACCATCTCCTGTCCTTGTTTGGTTGGGGGATGGTACGCTCGTTCAGTAGGTGCGTATTAGACTATGTTATAAATTTGATTGACTTATTTATTTGAGCAATATTTATTCAGTTTATATGGCATGCTATTATGTGTCTTGTTACGTCCCTCTGAGGACCTGGTTGTCTTGCCAGGTGTGTGCTATTGTCTTTTGCGGGTGCTTTAGCTCTAGCCGTGATCTTCGCTACTTCTTCGAGGATGATTGTATTTGGATCGTCTTCGCTTCGCTCGCCACTCATTTCATTTTCCATGTATTTTATTTCCTTATTTTGTTGGTAGTGGATTTGTCTTCGCCCAACATATTGTATTAAGACAATTCTTTCTCATTATATGACATCTTTATTTCATTTATTTTGTGTGGATGAGATTAGTTATGGTTCTACTGCATTTTACAGCTTATGTATTTATACGAGGCTTCCATATATTGGAGTATACTTCGTATGAATACAGCTGGCATGTCTACGTTCCTAGTCCTACGTATTTTGGGACTGGGGCGTTACATGTTTTTGTGGTGGCCCATGCAGGTCAAGATAAATTGTTTGGTTACTTTACCGTACCAAGCAAGCCTGCGTATAGGATTAGAAGTCTAGGATCTCATCCACATACTTGACCTCTTTCCTTGATTTTATCTACCGTTTGACTCATCAATTGCATCTTGCTTCCTTCCTTCCATCCCTATTCTTATCTTTCCTTCGTGCTTGCTAGAGATTGACCCTACTAGTTAGTCGTCCCAAAACACCATTAGTTTAATTCTTTAAGTTTGGTAGAATACCTTATGAACTAGCAACCCCTTTGACCTAGTGACCTATATTAGCAAGCTTATTTAGATCCTAGAATCTAGAGGACCTAACCCGTCTAGCCGACCAAAGACTTGGGCAAGAAGACTATAGGACGACTGTATGACTTAGAATCATTCTGCCTTCTTTTAATCTTAATCTCTCATGCCTATGTATTTACCATTTGACTAATGATGCTAATGTAGCTTAGTTTTTGCAAGCTTATTCTTTTATCAAGCTTGTTTCAAGACATATGTTATGTGGGCATGTCCACTAACATATGGTCTAATCAGAACCGGTACATGATTGTCTGATCAATCGAGTGCACTTTGGTTCGCTTTTATTTATCGTTCTACGTGGATGCGGACATAGCTAAACTTGTCCTCTAGAGTCCCATCCGCGACCGCCTTGGCAACTCCATTTAAAATTTTTTGGTCGTCCTTGAATCACGTATTCGTATTCGATAACGTCTCCTTTGAACCCTCTATTATCTTCGCCTTCACCTATTTTAGAAGGATGAAGGTGTTATACTAGAATTTCCTCTATCTATCCTATCACCTAATGACCATTATCACTCGATGTTGCCATATCTTTGTCTTGAACTACTCGACCTTTCCCTCGACCCTAATTCTACCATTTTGACTTTCTAAGTCACTTGAATTTAAGAGTGATTACAATCATCTCTTAATCGTATCCTCGACCTAGACTACGATCATATAAACTTCGAACCCTTCTATCTACCGTTGTGCCCTCTCACCCCCTACTAATTCTTAATTTCGAGGACGAAATTCTTTTAAGTTGGGTAGGATGTAAAACCCCTAAAATTTCTACTATTTTTTTATTATTAAATTTAGTACTGATTTAAAATTTTTGTAATATACGTCGCGTAGACGTATTATACGTCGTGCACGACCTTTTATTTTCTTTTTCGAATTTGCTCGACGAGTGCGAATATGTGCGAGCGTACATGTTTTTAGAAAAACATTTTTTTCTATTTTTACGGTTTCAAAATAATATATGTAATAATTATTTCTAGCTATCATTTTCAAGTCTATAATTTTTAATTATGAAAAGACTTTCAATTAGAATAAATAATATTATTCGTTCCTACATATATTTCATAAATATGTTGCTAGATTATTTTAAATAAAAATGTAATTTTCTAGATTTATTAATATAAATATTTTATTACTTAAAAAGGTATTTAAAAATAATTATGATTTTCAAAATTATTATTTATAGTATTTTTGGAAAATATATTTCGAAATCATTGTGGTAGATCTTGATTTGAAAATGTGGATTTATTTAAATAGTTAATATTTGAAATTTAAGTTATTCCACTTGATTTTAAACTAGGGAATTTAATTAGATTCAAATTGATTTATATTTGGAAATGGATTTTAATTTAAATTGGATTTGCATTTGGATTTGGATTTGAATTAATAGATGAATTATCTATTTTGGGTTTAAATATTCCTAAACTTTATCCAAGTGGGAATTCCCACATCCTATAAATAGGCAGGTACTCCTCCACATTATTCATCTTCCACAAGTTTCTCCACAAATAAATTCCATAGCAAACCAAGTGCCTCGTGTCCGTGTTCCACCATCAAAATCTTATTCCATTATTTTACAAGTACATTTATCTCCATCCCCGTGTCGGACACACCCCGACATCGTCAAATACCTAATCCCTAAACCTATGCTAACCCTGTCGACACCAGCCTCCGTCAAGCCCTCACCAATCCCGACCAAAACGCCAGCACCCTCACCTCCTCCCAGGCTTCTCCGACCAACTCCCCATCAATCTCCTCCTAACCAGCCTCGTCCACCACCATCGCCGCCCCGACACACCTCTACCATGGCCATTGTCGCAGCCCCAACCAAACCCACGGCCACCTCCTAGGCCGACACCACCGGCCAGACCCACGTCGACCCCGCCACGACCAAAAACCTTTCGTCTCCACCACCATCACCGTCATCACCACCACCAAACACCATTGCCGCCACCGCGACCGATCGCCACCAGCGGACCGAACCACCCAGAACTCCCCAAAAACAAAAACCCCAAAAATTTAATAAAAACGCACAGACCCCCAACCCAAAAGAACCACCCTCCGCCGCGGCGACCCCCGCCAACGCTGCCGCGACCACAGACTCCATTACCACCACCCAAGAGAAAAGAAAAAAAAGAATTAAACCCTAACCCTAGACTGACCTTGCCAGATCTGCGCCGCGCCGGCGCGGAGCCTTTTTCCGACCACCCGCTGTCGCCCATGTCCGCCTGCGACCGCCCCGTCTTCCCGATCTCATCCACCGCGCCCAGCCACCGGCAATCGCCGGAGTGCGCCTGCCCTAGCCGTCGCCGCCCTATCTGGCGCCTCCCTGCGCGCAAAACCCCTACTCGCCGTGCCCTCACGACTGCTGCCACCGTACTGCCGAACTAGGCGAGCGCCTCCGCCCCATCATCTTTCGACTCCAGAGCCGCCCTCCGCCCTCCGGTGAACCCGACCTTAGCCGCCGCCTCCGCGGAAGCGCCCCACCGCGTGCGCCGCGAGCCCAGCCTCTCGATCTCTCCCGTTCTCGTCCTCCGCCCTCATCTCCACCCGCCGTCGTCGGAGCAGCGCCCGCGTCGCCGCCCCGTGTCCCCGCTCGCCTCTTTTCCTGCTCAATGTCCTCTCTCTCGCTCACTCTCTCCATCGGCTTTTCCTTTTTTTTGCTTCTTCCAAATAAACCTCATTGAAAGAGGAAACCACAGCAGTGGTTTTATGTTGATGAGTTTTATTTTTATTTTTTTTGTTGTATTCTTTGTTTTGTTTTTTTTTGTCCTCTTCAGTTACTGTTTTTATTATTGTTATTATTAGTTTTATGATTATGATTATTATTATCATTATAATTATAATTATTATTATTTTATTATTGATATTATAAAAAGGAACATCTTACTAGTATAATCCTTAGTACTGTTATTTTATTTTACTTTCGAACTTTACGTACAGTATGGTATAGTGTTGTTACATCTTACTTGTAAAATTATTATTATTATTATTATTATTATTATTATTATTATTATTATTATTATTATTATTATTATAATTAAGGATATTATTACTATTGTTATTATTATTATTATTCTTTTAGTGATCTAAATATTATCGTAGCATTTATCTAAATATTATTTGCCAAATTATACGACTACCCCTAGTCTTTTTAAATTATTATTTTACTAATATAGCCTCTTCTTCTTTTTCTAAAAATATTATTTGCAAAACTTAAAGTTTTAACTAAAAATTTTGTAAATAGATATTATTTATGGTGTCTTATCTGTAGCTTCGACCTACATAATATAATTTGTCGAAAGTTAGGATTCTTGCCTAAAAATGTTTCTCTTGAATTTAAGTATTTTTGCTAAAATTATTTTGACTCATAAAAAAAAACTAGTTTTTAATTATTATAAATAGTTTTCTAATTTATATGTATATTATTATTCCCTTCGATTCCCTCCTGTCCGTGACAACAAATCCCGTTACTCCTATTCTTTCGCCTGACCAAGACTACCTCATATCGACCCTAACTAATTTGACCCTTCTGGACCCAATGGAACTGACCGTGCCACCGCCCGAGGTCCCCTTGTACAGTTGTTGCACCAAAGTTGCAGATCGTGCCACCTTGAGCATCGCAGCACACCAGTCGCTCTACCAGACAAGACACCTTGCCATTAGCTGTTTATTTATTCTAGCTCATATTTCATGCATTACTTATTTTCTTTATGCAAATAATGTTTAATTTGTAAAGAAAATAAGTAATACATGAAATATGAGCTAGAATAAATAAACAGCTAATGACAAGGTGTCTTGCCTGGTAGTGTGCTGCGATGCTCAAGGTGGCACGATCTGCAACTTTGGTGCAACAACTGTACAAGGGGACCTCGGGCGGTGGCACGGTCAGTTCCATTGGGTCCAGAAGGGTCAAATTAGTTAGGGTCGATATGAGGTAGTCTTGGTCAGGCGAAAGAATATGAGTAACGGGATTTGTTGTCACGGACAGGAGGGAATCGAAGGGAATAATAATATACATATAAATTAGAAAACTATTTATAATAATTAAAAACTAGTTTTTTTTTATGAGTCAAAATAATTTTAGCAAAAATACTTAAATTCAAGAGAAACATTTTTAGGCAAGAATCCTAACTTTCGTCGAATTATATTATGTAGGTCGAAGCTACAGATAAGACACCATAAATAATATCTATTTACAAAAATTTTAGTTAAAACTTTAAGTTTTGCAAAATAATATTTTTAGAAAAAGAAGAAGAGCCTATATTAGTAAAATAATAATTTAAAAAGACTAGGGGTAGTCGTATAATTTGGCAAATAATATTTAGATAAATGCTACGATAATATTTAGATCACTAAAAGAATAATAATAATAACAATAGTAATAATATCCTTAATAATAATAATAATAATAATAATAATAATAATAATAATAATTTTACAAGTAAGATGTAACAACACTATACCATACTGTACGTAAAGTTCGAAAGTAAAATAAAATAACAGTACTAAGGATTTTACTAGTAAGATGTTCCTTTTTATAATATCAATAATAAAATAATAATAATTATAATTATAATAATAATAATCATAAAACTAATAATAACAATAATAAAAACAGTAACTGAAGAGGACAAAAAAACAAAACAAAGAATACAACAAAAAAAATAAAAATAAAACTCATCAACATAAAACCACTGCTGTGGTTTCCTCTTTCAATGAGGTTTATTTGGAAGAAGCAAAAAAAAGGAAAAGCCGATGGAGAGAGTGAGCGAGAGAGAGGACAGTGAGCTGGAAAAGAGGCGAGCGGGGACACGGGGCGGCGACGCGGGCGCTGCTCCGACGACGGCGGGTGGAGATGAGGGCGGAGGACGAGAACGGGAGAGATCGAGAGGCTGGGCTCGCGGCGCACGCGGTGGGGCGCTTCCGCGGAGGCGGCGGCTAAGGTCTGGTTCACCGGAGGGCGGAGGGCGGCTCTGGAGTCGAAAGATGATGGGGCGGAGGTGCTCGCCGAGTTCGGCAGCACGGTGGCGGCGGTCGTGAGGGCACGACGAGCAGGGGTTTCGCGCGCGGGGAGGCGCCATATAGGGCGGCGACGGCTAGGGCAGGCGCACTCCGGCGGTTGCCGGTGGCTGGGCGCGGTGGACGAGATCGGGAAGACGGGGCGGTCGCAGGCGGACATGGGCGACAGCGGGTGGTCGGAAAAAGGCTCCGCGCCGGCGCGGCACAGATCTGGCAAGGTCAGTCTAGGGTTAGGGTTTAATTCTTCTTTTTCTTTTCTCTTGGGTGGTGGTAATGGAGTCTGTGGTCGCGGCAGCGTTGGCGGGGGTCGCCGCGACGGAGGGTGGTTCTTTTGGGTTGGGGGTCTGTGCGTTTTTATTAAATTTTTGGGGTTTTTGTTTTTGGGGAGTTCTGGGTGGTTCGGTCCGCTTGTGGCGATCGATCGCGGTGGCGGCAATGGTGTTTGGTGGTGGTGATGACGGTGATGGTGGTGGGGACGATGGGTTTTTGGTCGTGGCGGGGTCGACGTGGGTCTGGCCGGTGGTGCCGACCTAGGCGGTGGCCGTGGGTTTGGTTGGGGCTGCGACAATGGCCGTGGTAGAGGTGTGTCGGGGCGGCGATGGTGGTGGACGAGGCTGGTTAGGAGGAGATTGATGGGGAGTTGGTCGGAGAAGCCTGGGAGGAGGTGAGGGTGCTGGCGTTTTGGTCGGGATTAGTGAGGGCTTGACGGAGGCTGGTGTCGACAGGGTTAGCATAGGTTTAGGGATTAGGTATTTGACGATGTCGGGGTGTGTCCGACACGGGGATGGAGATAAATGTACTTGTAAAAAAATGGAATAAGATTTTGATGGTGGAACACGGACACGAGGCACTTGATTTGCTATGGAATTTATTTGTGAAGAAACTTGTGGAAGATGAATAATGTGGAGGAGTACCTGCCTATTTATAGGATGTGGAAATTCCCACTTGGATAAACTTTAGGAATATTTAAACCCAAAATAGATAATTCATCTATTAATTCAAATCCAAATCCAAATGCAAATCCAATTTAAATTAAAATCCATTTCCAAATATAAATCAATTTGAATCTAATTAAATTCCCTAGTTTAAAATCAAGTGGAATAACTTAAATTTCAAATATTAACTATTTAAATAAATCCACAGTTTCAAATCAAGATCTAAATCTCCACAATGATTTCGAAATATATTTTCCAAAAATACTATAAATAATAATTTCGAAAATCATAATTATTTTTAAATACCTTTTTAAGTAATAAAATATTTATATTAATAAATCTAGAAAATTACATTTTTATTTAAAATAATCTAGCAACATATTTATGAAATATATGTAGGAACGAATAATATTATTTATTCTAATTGAAAGGCTTTTCATAATTAAAAATTATAGACTTGAAAATGATAGCTAGAAATAATTATTACATATATTATTTTGAAACCGTAAAAATAGAAAAAAATGTTTTTCTAAAAATATGTACGCTCGCACATATTCGCACTCGTCGAGCAAATTCGAAAAAGAAAATAAAAGGTCGTGCATGACGTATAATACGTCTACGCGACGTATATTACAAAAATTTTAAATCAGTACTAAATTTAATAATAATAAAAATAGTAAAAATTTTAGGGGTTTTACAGACGCATCTTCCTCGCCTGAGAGGGAGATGGCTGGGGAATGTGGTCAGCCGCACGTCTCTCCGAGAGATACGCTGCACCGGTGGACGCATCTTGGTTGCTGAGAACGTCAGCAGGAAGGGAAAGCTGTATTGGCGCATCCCCTTCGGTGGTGGTGCCAAAGGCGTCGACCTTGCACACCCAGACTTGGCGAGTCTTCTTCGGCTTCGGCAGCCGCTTCGAAGGACTCGTACTGCCTTCAGAGATGAACTCCTCATACGCCTGTTGATTGAGGCGTACAACCAGCATCTTATGGGAGGAGCCCACCTTCACGTCGTCGGATTGCGATGCAGCTTTCTCGGTGGAGGAGAAAGAGGTCTCCAGCAGAGTCGCCAACTTGTTTGCCATTAAAATCTTTTGATTGCAAATTTCAATTACAAACAGAACAGTATTACAATATAGGACTTAGACGTAGTCCTAGGAGTACACTTTTGTTTATCTGGGTCCCTTGTACCGATGGAGCGAGTGGTAATGCGTTGACTCCGTTGACGATCTGACGACGGTTCTCGATTCTCTGTAGGTCTGAGTTACTCTGGGTGTCGGAGCTTACAGAGAGGAAGAAGACGTTGAGTGTCTGTATCTACCTCTCTGTATATGTATGTCGGTGGTTGTGTGATGTGTGTGTCCGTAAGAAGGAAGTGATCCCTCTATTTAAAGCTTTGCATGTTGGCTGCTCATACGCGCATATGTAGGATGCGCCTGTACGCGGGGACGCCACGTGGTGGTTGCTGATGGAGGCGCATAGGCGATGTGCTCTAATTGAGGAGTTAAACCCTTCATGTTACCTTTGTGGGCTGCGGCCGAGATAACATGTCGCAATGGAGAGGATCTTTCAGTTACTGAGAACTTGGGTGATTAACACCCCTTCATAGGCTGAATCAAGTCAAAGGACACATGTTATAGGTTCATAGCTCGAAGATCTCAGATTTGGTACAGAGTGATCTGATGGGATACGTCTAGGATTGGGCGCATGAGGAGACTTTAGCTTGTAACCTTTAGGAGTCACGAACCAGTCTGGGCGCACGGCTTTTGAGACGCATACGAGGCTTCAGTAGTGACTTGACTTCTGTCTTTTAGGGATCAAAGAAAAGTCTGAGGCACATGGCTTTTGAGGCACATGCAGAGATTTGGACGCATGGCTGCGGAGGCGCATGCAAAATGGTTGGGCGGCCATGTGGCTCGTTACCTCTGGAGAAAGGTAATGATGATGATGACGTCGGCGACGCTTCATTTTCTGCAAAAGCTGCCAACTGAGCGGTCCTCGGGGGACGTGCTGCCAACTCTGTCACTTTGGCATTAATTGTTTGATGGAGGACGAGCCTTCGAGTGGGCGCATTGATTTGTGCTCCACTAGGCGCATGGGTCCGTGTTCACCAAGCCGCATGGATCTGTGCTTTGTTGGGCGCATCCATACGGGGTACTTGGTGCTGATGGGCGCATCTGTTGTATGGCGCATCTTCATTGGTCCGTTTGTTGAGTTCTTCGAGTCATTAATGACTTTCTGACTTAGCTGAATTCGAAGGGGCAAATTCATCATCATTAATACAAGTTCATTGTACTAACTTCGGGAAGGTTGCCACTTGGCGTATGGGTTTGATTTTCCTTGGCCTATAAATAGCAACAGTTTGAGAGAGTTTTGTTGTCTCTCCCTTGACTTCTCGACGAAGATGGATTCGACTATCCTCCTCCTTGGCAAGACGTTGTACTATGGGTGATGGTTCTCCTTGTTCGAAGAAGCTTTAACGGTGAACTCCTTCAGAAGACTGAGATTTGTCGAGTTGGAATGGATATAGCAGTCTATGTTCACTCTGACGGGGCGAAGTGATGCACTGGGAGAGTAATACGCCGGCCTGAGACGACGCAGCTAGCTGAGACGACACGGCTAGCTGAGACATCTGAATGATGGGCCTAGTTGAGAGTAGGCTGTTACAAAGTCTTCAATTAGCATTATATTTCTGAGACGATGCCGGACAGGCACAGCATGTTACAACTACTGGAACACAGATTGCCTTGGTGGTGGAGCCACTGTCTTGTGGCAGCAGCAGTTGATGGCGACAGTAGCACAAGTATGCCCTGTGAGGGGCGCATTATGCTTGTCGGTCGGCTCTCCTGATCGACGTTTGTGAATGATCACATTACGCAAATCATTGGAGGAGAGTGCTACCTTTACACCCCATCAGGCGCATGGCAAAGCCAAGCGCCGGGGTGGTCAAGTGAGAGTGCCACCTTTACACCCCCATCAGGTGCATGGCAAGGCCAAGCGCCGAGGTGGTCAAGTGAATGTTGCGTCCCCTGATCCAACGCCAAACAGACGCTCAGATCAATGGTGGGGGTACAATATTTAAAGTGACTTGAACGAACCTAAGGCGCACAACCAATGGAGGCACGAAAGTTCAAGACCACAGGGTTTGCCTTGCTCGACTTGGTTGCGAATGCAGTAGATGCGCCCAAGTGAGACCAGGACTTCGAGGGTCGGCTCGTTCCTGGCGCAGAAGCACCCGAGTCAACCTTATGCAGCTTACCATCAGCAGCACGCATGATTGTGAGCATATTCTTCTGGTTTGCCGTTGGCATAGCACGTTTGAGGCGTATGGCCCGTGCTGCCTTAGGTTTCTTCGTACCAGCCCGCTGGGGTGCATAGTACTCAGAGTCCAAATTCTCTTCGCCACGACAACGAGTGAAGACCTTGCAGCCAACCAAGAACTGTAACTTTTTGTGGCTCGAACGGGCTCCCTGGATAACGTCTTCCTTTTCTTTATTTATTTTGGTGCCCTTTTCAAAGGAGGCAAGAGGGCTCTATATATAGAGTGGAATGAGACCTCTCTTCTTCTCCTTTCCGATGTGGGATTAAAAGCAAGATCTATTCTTTTTCATGCTTCTACAGGTATCATTGGATACGGGATGTGGTTGAGAAGAAGGACGTGGAGCTTGAGAAGGTTCATACAAATGATAACGGAGCAGATATGTTCACCAAGATTATATTAAGGGAAAATTTAGAGTTTTACAGGCAGATCGTCGGGATAATGACCTCCTCCACATAGTTGTGAAAGAGGAGAAATGTTGGAGTGGGTGGGGTTCCCAACCTATGTGAAGAATACCCCGGAGAGCGACGAGCGCCATCCGTGTGTCGGAGAAGCTCGGGGAGTGCATGAATCCTCTTTTGGAACATATATGGTCAGGAAATATATGATTGGATTTCCATGTTTACTTTGATCATATATTCATGATTGGAACCTTCATATAGTAGCTTTCCATATAATTGGGCTTCCAATTATGGCAAGCCAATTATGATTGGATTTCCATTAAATATATGATTGATGCATATTGAAAGTTTTCATATATATTGGCCTTCCATGTATAGATTACCAAGGGCTTATAAAAGGGTGATGCATGTTAGTTGAAAACCGTCACGTCCCAGAACCAGAATACTGGAGAGCGGGGGACAGACACAGCCAGCTACGTACATTAAAGTGAATCCTACCTCGCAATACGGTCACGGCTGTCTAGATGTATGAGGGTTTATCTACAAACCAACAGTCTCTTATGGTCGAGTACAAGCCTAGTGTCTCAATCTCAAGCAAGCAAGTAAATGTAACAAGATGGTAGATCATCAGACATATAAAGTAAGGCGTCCCAAATATTACATATTCAGATGATCATAAAACTAGTCATACAAAATACGAAGACTAGCAAGAGTTTAAGTCATACATAATCAACCCTAGGATTTGTCAATCATGTTACAGCCCTTAGGCAGACATGAATGTAAATTCAACATGAGCTAACACTTGCTCGGCGGCTAATGCCTCAAAAGAATAATTTTACAATTAGAGCGGGAGAGCAAAATAAACCCACTCTTTGTCAGGATTTCTTCTAGTGTTCACCATCTGGCATGAAGGCTAGGAGATCCTCGGGAGCTACTCCAAAATCTGGCCATACAAAACCAGCTGGGTCAGTCCCAGAAAGAACAAGTGCCATAAGGGAGGCTTCACTTAAGAACTAAAACCAGCATATTAGCATATAAAGACATAAATGATAACAAAAGGCATGAGTTAGAGAAAATAGGGTGATAAACGATAAGATAACTAAATGACTATTCTGGTAACCAAGTTACAACCCGTAAACCAAGCAAGGATCGGAGTTGTAACCCTTCACCTGAACAGAGCATAGTCTCCACTCATTTATCGACAAGAGTAAAGCATAACAGTAATGTGCTAAAATAATCCTGAACTGGCACTGTCTAGACAAGACTAGACTAGACTCTATCTATCAATCACGGCCAAGCAACAAGTACGGCTTGATACTTTTAACTAACTAGGGTTATCACAAGCCTATTTACTAACAAGATGCAATGAGATATTCCAACAGCCACAAGCCCTGCAGACTTAATCTTGGTTATCCAGTTGCAAGTTGAAAGAGTTAGATTAGGTGACTTGGGGGTGCAACACATGACAGTGTGCTGGAAATGTGCCCTACTCGATGGCAGGCTACAAGTCCAATTAAAGCACCCAGATAACAGGACTGTCTGTAGTTGGGAAATCTCTTCATAAACTACTTTATCAATCTAGTCATTACCCTAGTCAGATTCAGTATGAATCCCTGATCGTGGTAATCATGAATCTATGTCCTAGACATGATGCAAGGTGAGACATGTAGCTTGTACAGGCACAACCAAGAGAATCAACCACGGTGTCAAGACAAGAGTTACTTAACAAGTCCAGGTAGCTATCGCAACAGCATTCAAGATTATCATGTCATGCCAGGTTACTTATCATGTCAAGAGTACGTCACAACGGACCACTATCAAGAATTTCATGTCAAGGTTGCTTATCAAGAGTGCGCCTCGACGGGCCACTATCGTGTTCTATTCCTATATTATCATGAATGAGAGAAACTTGCATAAAATAGCTAGTAACATATTCTTGAAGCCAAGAAAAAGATCTACAACTTTTATGTTGAGAGTTGGGAGAAATTCTTGCCATAATTCAGCCAAATAGGACATAAAACAGCCAAAAATAGCCAAGATAGGCACTATACGGCCAGGCACTATACATCTATACAGACTGGCACTATGCGACCAAGCACTATACAGCTATGCAGACTGGCACTATGCGGCCAGACACTATACATCCATGCGAACTGGCACTATACGGTACTATGCAGCTATACAAAGTGACACTATGCGGCCCGATACTATGCATCTATGCGGACTGGCACTATGCGGCTAGGCACTATGCAGCTATGTGGACTAGCACTATGCGGCCAGGTACTATGCATCCATGTGGACTGGCACTATGCGAAACTATACAGCTATGCGGACTGGCACTATGTAGCCAGGCGCTATGTGTTTGCCATAAAATATAAAAGAGCAGAACAATTATCGGAGGACTGGACTTTTACTTCACGTTACAAACTTGCTTGTATAAAGAAAGCCTAGGGACGAAAGCCTAGGTACAGCAGTCTAAGTACAATTATTTATTTTAGATTCTGGGGGGTGACGATAGAGGCTCGAAAAAGCGACGGTCGCTCTGCCTTACTCCTTGGACGATCGGTATGCAGCCTTGGCTCCAGAAGATTGCTCGGCATTGAAGAAATGCTCTCTTTGCTCTCTCTCTGCTTTTTCTCTCCAAGTCTGTGGTGCTCTCTCTGATCTCAAAAAGTCCTCTCTGTATGTATGTATGTGTGCCTGTGTCTCTCTCTTGCAAGGGAATGGCACCCTGCTATTTATAAGAATGGAGGGACCTCATTAGGGTTCACAATGATTGCTCCTTAAAGTGGCGACGGCCTATTGATCGATCAATCTGGGCCATTAATCTTGAGTGTGATAAATCTGGGCCATCTAGTGTAGATTGCACCAAATCCTATTAGTAATTAATGTTGATTGGAATAAATCTCCGTAGTAATAATTTGCTGATGTCTGTAAATCTGAGTGAATAAATTTAATTCATTCTCCTGCCACGTGTCCCAGATTATTGGGATTTGACCCAATCTTTGATTGCAGTAAATCTGAAAAATTGATTGGCTTTATGACACGTGTCCTGAGAGCCGCTGAGGAGGATTGAGCCGCATAAGGGTTGAGCCGCATAAGGATAGAGCCGCATAAGACTGGCCACGTATCGGGTCTGCTTGGGGAGTGGCCCTCCGAACCTTCTAACTATATGATAATTTGAGCCGCATAATGGGTAATGAGCCGCATGGAGATGATCCTTGCGAGCCGCATAGGGGGCCTCTGCTTGAGTCGCATGAGACTGTTTCTGTCTAAGCCGCATAAGGCAGCTTCATCCTGAACCGCATGGAGAGTCTTCGCTCGAGCTGCATATGACTGTCCACGTGTCAGGTCCACGTGGTATTTTCTGGATCCCGAAGGATTGTGTCAGAGATCTCCTTCACTTCCCTAGGGGTCTGTCATTATGACAGAGTCATAATTACCTCTTTTGTGTCAGGGCTGCCACTTTTTCAGAGTTATCAGCCATCAAAGTAATTAATACAGGAGGGGAGAACTATTTTGCAAGCCACGTGTCTTCTGTTCTGAGCCGCATAGAACGTCTTGAGCCGTATAGTCCCTTGTGCCGTATGAATCTGTGAACCGCATGGGCTTCCTGAGCCGCATGGAGTTTCCTGGCCGCATGGATCTTTCTTTAGTATTTTCCATGCTTCTACAAGACCCCCTTCAAAGTTTTCAATTTGCAAAATTGAAATACTTTGAATAAGAAGCATGGTTGTATTCTTCTGGCCGCATATAAAGTCCTGGCCGCATGGATGTTTCAGCCGCATAGATGTTTCAGTCGCATAGATAGTTCAGCCGCATTGATGGCTCAGCCGCATAGCTCCTTGCCACGTGTGCGTGTCTTTAATTGCCTCAAATTCGCTCTTAGCGTCGTCTTTAGGGGGAATCCCAAGGGTTGGTTCATTAAATCTCGGGATTTTATGCCCTGGGTGTATCTCCTTTTATGGAAGAGGGGGCGAAATCCGAGGAGTCGGTTTTGTCTTTATACGAGGCGGTTTATTACTCCATGTGTCTTCTCCCTCTCGTCCTCCTATAAATAAGAGGAGTTTGAGAGAGAGAGGAGTTCTTTACTTCCTCTTTTACTTCGAATCTTCCCCTATTCATCTCTTCATCTTCTTCTTGATTGATAATGGCGCCCAAGAAGACCGTTACAGCGAAGAAGGCAGCGTCTTCGTCGACCGCGACGGCGAAGGGCAAAACTGCTTCTACTTCGACTGTGGCTGCTCCTCCACCGATCGTCGTTCCCGCGGCTCATCCTGACGTTCATCCCCCCATTGCCGGTAAGGATATTGCACAGGTTAAAGAACCCTAACTGCTATGGCTACGTCGCATGCTTTATGCACGAGCCTTTGTGAGCCGTATGTTCGGCCTATGGCCGAGCTGCGAGCCGCATAAGAATGACTGCTATGACCGTATACGTGCTGTGCCAACGCAGCCGTATGAGCTATGCTGAGCCGCATGGATTCGCACAAATCTTGTCTATCACGCGGTCAGTATGAATTTTGTTCGAACCCTGAGGGCCTTATGAGAGCACTGCCGCATAAATTTTTACTGAATAGGGCCGCATAAGTATTCCTCTGTGATTAAGCCGCATAAGGCTTCATTAAATTGGAGCGGCATGAGGCTCCGTTGAGTCGAAGCAGCATGGGTGTTTTCTTGAGCCGCATGAGGCTTGGAAGTACCCGATCATTTCTTTTTATCCCTTTTTTTAACTTAACTTTCTCTGTCTTCTTTTCAGTAAATCTGTCGGTAAATGCTGCTGGAGAACTCCTGGTAGGTAGTGCCCAAGCTGCTCTGGGTTATAGGTACGACCATATTGTTCAGCATATGGCGGATCAGTTTCCAAGTGACGAACCCCCGGCTAGACTGAATGCCATCAAGAATCAGCCTTTCCATTTCCTTAACGCTATGATGAACTCCGGGAAATTCGAATGAGACTATTTGAAGCCTGCGTTCTTTTTTGGAGACGCCTTGACTGTGGAGAACAGTCATGTTCTGGAGGTGTCGTAGAATTGGAGTTTTGTCTCTCATGGGATGGCAATCCGCATCCCCCAAATGGAGCGACACTTCCCATTATCTTGGTTCAATATGATCCCATTGGACCGGAAGATGGGAGAAACTTTAACCCCTACCCGAGGTAGGATGTTTGTGGGAAACATCCATTATAACAACAATCTAAAGTCAGTGACTGCCGGCAAGGTGCACACCAGCTGTTCTGTAACGGGATTGGTCCCAGGTACTTTCTTAAATGTGTCGGGCCCCAATTTTACTTTTTCTACTGTCGACACTTTTATAAATCAACTTGCTCGGAAGGGCTCCTACCCATTGGCCGGTTGATGCTCCCTAATTTGATACATCCTATTCCCTCGTGGACCAACCTGTCTATGTGGATCTTGCAGAAGTATGAGGCCTTTTTGTGTGAAATTGGCCTTTACCATGCTATTCGAGGCACCAGCCATGGCTTGTCCATAAACAAGAAGTTGTTCATGTCTCTGCTGGAGATATATAACTGCCGTACGGGAACTTCTATACACCCGTAGGAGAAATGGGGCTTGCACTCCATGAAATGCACGCAGTCTCCAAGCTCCCTTGGGGGGACGAAGCTTTCGAGACGTATACTCCCACGAATGAGGAGTTCGAAGATTTGGAAAGGCGGTATCCCGGCTTCGTGGCTCTTTACCAAGAGATATTGTGCCACTATAGCACATGTCATCATATAGCCCGAAAGGATAGCAGTTCGGAAGGGAATGCCCCCCACACCAAGGACTGGGTAACTATCTCTTCCCAACGGATGCCTCCGATCGAGTTACCTCCCGTCGCCCTCGATCCCGAGAGGCGGTTAAAGATTTGGTGTCGTCGACTAAGAGGGTGGCCACCACCAGTAATAGATTCAGGAGTAAGACTGACTCTTTTGGTTATTTTTACCAGGATACCCAAGAGTTGTCAGATAAGGCGCTCCTGGCGGGGTTTTTGATGATATGGCTGCAAAATTGTGTAGTCTCTGGAGGGGATGGTTCTATCGAGAGAATCAGTCGTAACTTCATCCTTCCGACTGTGAAGTTAGTTTTGAGAATCAGGCTAGCTCTCCTCCCAGCCATGGTATGCAACATACATCGTGGCCTTCGCACCTTTACTTCTAAGGTCATCGCTCGCGACGTGACCAAGGATTTTGAACGGACCGAGTTACCCTATCACTATTTGATGGGGTGGCTGTTGATGCATTATCCGTCTTTGATGAGACCGGGCTCTGAGGATGGTGTAACTGATGATGACTCATTTATCTTCCGTTATCGTGATGAGCCTTGGGAGCATGAGACCATGCGGGCTTGCCGAATGGCATTGGCGAGGGCAGATATGTACCATATATTCGTATCCGTCCCTCGCTTTACTGCTAAGGACATAGAGACTGTACATCTTGACGGTATTGTGCCCCCTCAACTTCTGGACGGCCACATGCTCCTGTGGCTGCGTAACATCCACCCCGCACACCTGGTGTATCGTAACCGCAATACTGTTTTTCTGGAGCCTTATCTGCCTAGCAAGTTTGCCCGGCAGTTTGGATACAGTCAACTTTGTCTAGACAATCCCAGCTCCTGTCTGGGTTTTGAAGGTAGCCTTCTTGATGGTATCAGGGCTTGGCAATACTACGATACATTCCATACCCGTACCATTTTTTCGGTCCCTGCCATTAAGGCGTCAGTGGAGATCTTGTACATGGCGGCTTTGTATCATGTCATGGCGAACAAACCTCCGGTCGGTTTTAACCCAGGCGCCAGTTTTATTGTTAGTACCGGCCTAGAGGAAGGATCTCAAGGGGCCAAGAAGAGAAAGACTAGAGTCGAAGTGCCAGATTTGGATTCCGCTGGTGAGGATGATGAAGACAACGAGCATGGTGTAGATGACTCTATCCTTCCGGAGGAAGACGTAAAGGTGGATCAGACGCCTATTTCGTCAGATGAGATGTTGGAGGATCAGCCACCCATTGTGCCTGGCCCTACTCCAAAGCGTAGCAGGCAAGTTTCTCCTGTTGGCGATATTTCTCGTTCTCGAAAACTGGTTGCGACCAGACACCGTCAGCTAACCATAAGAGAAAGTGGAGAAGAAATTAACCCTGCGTCAGAGGTAACCAAGCCACTCCTAATTCTTCCTTCCTTCTTTCCTTCTAGCTTCGATTTTAATCATCTTCTTTCCTTTTTGTAGGTGTCAAGAGAAAAAGAAGAGTCTCAAGATGCTGAGGTGGTGACCAGGGATGATGGGGGTTTAAATGAACCTATCCCTGAAATTGCTGAATTTCGTCAAGATGACATTGATCGCGTCGTACTTCCCTCCGGGGTGGCTGGGATAGAGGAACCCGCTGGATATAACTTGGAGGTTGCGGGTAAGGAGGTCATGTCGGCTACGCACGAGCTGCAGCCTCCATATCCCTCTCCTGGTAAGATAAGCCGAATCTTATCCCGTGAGGAGGCCTATCTGCTCTATCATCATATCTTTCAGGTCACGTCGACTGATCATTGTTCTGGGCATACAGGTCCGGCCTCTCCAGTGTTGAGGATGGACACTATTGAGACAAACTTTATCGAAGGGGCACCGGTGGAGAGGAGTGTACTTTCTTCTCCTCCGGCTCGTCTTGAGGGGCCTCCCGTGGGCTCGAGTTCGGAAAGTCTGGTGATGGGATGGCCAGGGCAGGGGATGATGGTCCTTTCATCCTCTTCTGCTGGGGTTGCTCTGAGAGTCGACCTCTCTGCCCTACCGAGTATCCAGGCTCTTCGGGTGGCGGAGGAAGAGTTATCCGTTATCCGTGCATCGTTCTGCTCAGATTCCATCCTCTTGATGGCAAGTTCTAACATTACTCCTCCGATGTTGCCGGCCACGCTTCCTCTGACGCCGTCCTCTACAGAGGTCTTGGATGACGCATTACAGGACGTAGTTGACAGTTTTTACCGTCACTTGAGGAGGGGAATAATGGCTGCTGTAGAAAGAGGGACCTCTTTCGTCTTGTCCCGGCAATGCGCCCAGGGTCAAATTGATATTCTAAAGACTCTTCTCGGTAGTGCGGAACGGGCTGCGCTCTTGGAGGCGAAGTTATTGGAGACTGAGCAGTTGGTGGCCCAGCTGCAGGTGCTACGGCAGGCTGATTTGTCTGCTATTATAGATCGGGAGCGTGGCTCTCTCACTGCTACTATAGAGAAGACAAGGGCTACTCGAGATAAAACCAGGCCGACCGTACTGAAGGACCTTCGTGATCTGTTCAATTGATATGATCAATTGAGCCATGAGGGTGAAGATGTCATAGCTCGAGAAGCGGCTGCCTCCCGTGGGATCACTAAGACGCGAGAGCAGATCCTTGAGCTTCATAGGAAGCTAACTTTCTTGGAGTCTGAACTTGAGGCTGCCCGTATTGATAAGGAGCTGATTATTCAGGAGGCTGACAGAGTCAATCGAGCTTCTATTGACTTGGAAGTTGCCCTAAAGAAGTTGGAGGATGACTGACAGGAGCTCATGGGCTTGGATAATGAAGAGCGGTTATCCCGGGAGGCTGAGCGTCGAGTTAAACAGCGACTCGAACAGGAGGCCACCTTAGTGAAGAATCGTCTTTTGGAGTTATGTAATGTTGAGGTATAGTCGGCCTTTTCCTCTTTTGTTTTGTTTCTATTTTCTTTTTGAGAGGGACGTGGTCCCAAAAGATGTAATGCTTTTTTCTTCTTTCAAATAAAGAGTACTTTCCATTCTACCCTTCATTTGCATTGCTTGTTGTACCTGTGATATGATTGTGGTGTTTGCCCCGCGCGGAGGACTTGTTTGTGGACTCATCATCCATGGCATACCTTGGTTTTATGTACGAATAACAAGTTTGGTTAGGATACCTGGAACAGCCATGGCAAAGTGGTCATGGGTGCTCTCGGTATCAAGAAAAAGAATATCGTAGAGCAGCTGGGCTCCCGGGGCATGATGAGATGGTGGGCTTGTGCTAAGAAACTTAGCAGAGGATATTTGTGGGCCTATTATCCTTGGCGTACCCTGGTTTAGGATACAGATAATAGGATAAAAGGGAACTAACATATTTGTTCAGAGGTAATGAGGACATGGCAAGTATGAGTGTTTCATCGTAGAATCTTCCTATTCAGATGTATTGAGGACATGGCAAGAATGAATTCACGGAGGATATTTGTGGTCAACAGAGGACGTTTGTGGACCTATTATCCTTGTCGTACTCCGGTTGTGGGTACAGATAATAGGTTGAAAGGGAATCGACATACTTACTCAGAGGTAATAAGGACATAGCAAGTATGAAGGTTTCTTCTACGGAGCCTTCCTACTCAGAGGTAATAAGGACATGGTAGGAGTGGGCTCAATGAAGTGGGGATACATAGAACGACTCAGAGGTAATGAGGACATGGAAGTTCTATGTAGGGGGTGATTTATTTTTGGCGGAAGTAAAACGACTCAGAGGTAATGAGGACATGGCCGTTTTAGAAATTTGTGGATCGCTTACCCTTTTTGTGTACTGGAAGTGCGGGTATTAGATCATGAGGGAGGATCTCTTCCAAGAAGAAAGTTCAGAGGTATGATCATACATGACTTACTATCTGAAAGAGTGACCGGGGTGTGAGTTCAGAGGCACCAGCGGGTACATGACTCGATATTGTGAAAGTGTGAGTTCAGTGGCACCAGCGGGCACATGACTCGGTAATCTGGGATGTTGTGGATGTGAGTTCAGTGGCACGAGAGGGTACATGACTCGAGAATCTGGAGAATGGTGAGTGTGAGTTCAGCGGTACCAGCGGGTACATGACTCGGAATCTGGAGAATGGTGAGTGTGAGTTCAGCAGTACCAGCGGATACGTGACTCAATGATCTAGAAAATTGTAAAAGTGAGTTCAGCGGTGCTAGTGGGCACATGACTCAATGATCTGGAGAATGTCATTTAGACATAATATTTCTTCAGGAACTTACCGTTGACGGGCAACATGAGCAAATCCCCATTCTGTTTTGCGAGGCGGTAGGCACCGTTGGAGAATACGGCCTCAATGATAAATGGGCCTTCCCATTTTGGCTGGAACTTGCCGGCGGTCTTGTGAGTCATGACCATTGGTCTCCAAACCGCCAAAACGAGATCGCCCACTTGGAATGTTCTGATCTCAACCTTCTTATTGAAGGCTCTAGAGATGCGTGCTTGGTATAGCTCGATTCTTTGCTGAGCGAGGAGGCGCTTTTCATCTAAGGCCTCTAACTCTTGTAGTCGGCGTCGGTAGTTATCATCCGTCGTCAATTGATAAGTGAGGGCGACGCAGAGTGAGGGTATTTGAGTCTCTAATGGAAGAACTTTCTCACTCCCGTACACCAGGGAGAATGGTGTATTCCCGATAGCTGTTCGGACTGTAGTACAGTACGCCCATAAACATTCATCGAGCTTCTCGTTCCAGTCACGTTTGTTGGAAGAGACAAACTTCTTGAGGAGTTTGATGATTGTTTTGTTGAATGCCTCTGCCAACCCGTTTGCTGCTGGGTTGTATGGTGTCGAAGCAAAATTCTGGATGCGGTGCTTATCGCAAAATCGATAGAAGGCGTGGTTTGCAAACTGCGGACCATTATCGTGGATGATCCTTCGAGGCAGTCCAAAGCGATAGATGACGTGATGCTTGAGGAAGCTGATCACGTTCGAAGTTTTGACTTCTGCAAGTGGAACAGCTTCTGCCCATTTGGAGAAGTAATCCGTGATCGCAAGTATGAAGCGATGTCCGCGTGAGGAAGGTGGAGTAATTGGACCAATGATATCCATCCTCCATGCTTCGAAGGGCCAGGATACCACTGTCGGATGTAGGAATTTGGATGGCTGGTGAATAAAGTCTGCGTGGACCTGGCAGGCTTTGTACCTTCTTGCATAGTCTATCGCATCCGCTACCATCGTGGGCCAGTAGTGGCCCATTCGGCGAAGACGGTCTTGCAATTTAGGGCCAGGCTGATGGGCCCTGCAGACACCGTCGTGAGCTTCTCGTACGGCTTCTTTGGCCTCTGCGTTTGACAGACACCGAAGCAATAATCCATCGTAGGATCGGCGATACAGCATTTTCGTCTCTGTATCGTAAAAGAATCTGAGGGAACGCCGACTAATGGAGGTGGCCTCCTTTGGGTCCTCGGGCAGGATGTCGTAGACGACGAAGTCGATGAATGGTTGTCTCCAGTCTGGGGCATTATCAATCGCCTGAGCGGAATAACTTGCCATAAATTGAACGTTGTTCTTGGGGCAGACCAGCTCGTGGCCTATCACATCTACCGATTGATGGGTATGATTCGATACTGCTAGGGAAGCGGCCAGGCCTGCTAAGGCATCGACTTCGATATTTTGGAGTCTGGGGACGTGCTCGATGAAGAACCCCTCGAACGATGAGATGATGTCGATTGCTATTTGGTGGTAGGAGATCATGTCTTCGTGGCGAACTTTGTATGAGCCCCGGATCTGATTGACGATTAACTGGGAATCGCCATACGCTTCAAGATATTCTACCCCCAGCTCTATTGCAAGTTGGGGGCCAATGACCAGAGCGTTGTACTCGGCCACATTGTTAGAGCAGGGTTCCGTGAGGGAGTAAGCGCGGTTGATCACCAATCCGGAAGGGGACACTAGCACCACCCCGACCCCGACGACGATGTCGCCCTTGGGTCCCGTTCTTGAAGCACCGTCGAAGAACATTCGCCATATATCATCGTGAGAGGTTGTATGCGAGTCGGCGACCTCAACTGGGATCTCTTCATATATTCTGGATGACTCCGAATTCGGGTGGGCTGTCAAAAAGTTCGCCAGGGCTTGACCTTTGACAGCCTTTTGCGGGACGAAGATCATATGATAAGGAGACAACAATATTGCCTATGTAACGAGGCGAGAGCTGAGTGCCCCTAGTTTAGTCATGAGGACCCTGAGAGGGTTGACTCGTGAGATCACATGTATTGTTTGTCCAGTGACATAGTGTCGTGTCTTCTGAATAGCGAACACCAGGGCAAGGCATTCCTTCTCCACAGTGGTGTATCGGTGCTCTGGCCCAATCATCATTCGACTGAGGTAATATATGGCTTGCTCATGGCCTGCATCGTTGTTTTGTACCAGCAAAGTCCCGAGGGAATGTTCCATTGCTCGTACGTAGAGCAGGAATGGTTTTCCAGCAACTGGAGCCACCAAGACTGGAGGCTTCGACAAATATTCTTTGATGCTGTCGAAGGCCCGATGACATTCTTCGTCCCACACGAACGAGACACCTTTCTTCATGAGGTGGGTGAATGGTCGACATCGCCAGGAGAGATTAGAAATGAACCTCCTGATGTAAGCTAGCCTCCCTTGAAGGCCTCTGAGTTCGCAAAGATTTCTCGGGGGACCCATCTCCATGATTGCCTTTGTCTTCTCAGGGTCTATATGGATACCCTGGGCGGTGATGATGAAACCCAAGAACTTCTCGCTGGATACGCCCAGGAAGGACTTCGTAGGGTTCATCTTCAAATTGTACGCTCGCATCAGGTCGAATACCGTCCTTAGATCCTGCAGATGGTCTCCCTTACGGCGACTCTTGACGGCAATGTCATCAACGTAGTACTCCACCGTCTTGCGTAAGTGGTCTCTGAAGATGATACTCATGGCTCTTTGATATATTGTGCCGACATTCTTCAAACCGAAAGGCATGATTGTGTAGCAGTATGTGCCGATTGGTATTCGGAATGATGTGTGCTTTTCATCGTCAGGAGACATCTTGATTTGGTTGTACCCCAAAAATCTATCCATAAATGACATGCGCTCAAAGCCGCAGGTATTGTCAATCATGATGTCTGTGATAGGGAGGGGGAATTCGTCTTTGGGACATGCCTCGTTTAGATTGCGGAAGTCGATGCAGATTCGAATCTTCCCATTCTTCTTGAGGACAGGCACTATATTGGCAACCCAGTCAGGATGTTGCTCTTCACGAATGAAGCCGCTGGCTATCAGTTTGTTGACTTTGGCTTCGATCGCGTCCATGATGGCTGGACGAAAGCGTCGCTGTTGTTGCTTGACTGGCTTTACATCCGGCCGGATATTGAGTTTATGAAGAGCAATATCGGGATTTAACCCCGGTATGTCTTCATAGCTCCAGGCGAACACATCGATATATTCTTTGACAAGTTTCAGCAGCGATTCTCGTTCTTCGTCTGTTAGGCTTTTACTGACGAAGATTGGTTTTGGAGAAGATTCACTGCCGAGATCTACTTGTATGACCTCATCTTCAGTGGGAGGTTCTCTCTGTTCGAACCGCTTTTCCCATTGTGCATCCAGCTGCTGCGCCCACGGCTCTAGCTCGAGGATCTCAGGGATGTCTTCATCTTCTTCATAAGCGTCGACGAATGCCATGTTGACTGACATGACTTGTCTGAATACATCTCTGATGCTAGTATCTGAGTTAGAAGTTGGTGACCCGGTCGAATGTGAATGCCAGTCACATTCTTCATCTGAACTCTCAAGGGTCATCGTGGGTGTTACATACCCTAATCCACATCGAGTTTTGCTATAGTAGTCCCGTGGTTTGCCTGCCGGGACCGGTGGCTTCAAAGGTAATCGTCGTCCGGTGCCGTAATTCAAGCCCGGCATGGTCTCCAGATCATACCCCTGTTTTTGTATGAGATATTTAGATTTGGGGCTATAGAGATACAGAGGCAGTCTTTCGACATCTGATCCAAGGTCGACTTCTTCTACGGTGAAGGGATGCGGATCGTCCTTCCGACCGAAGATGATTGGATGGTCCCCTCCCTCGATTATACGGTAAGCATCTTCTGCTGGAGTTGCGGTGTGAACATTTGTCACCTGTGTGTAGGTGAGTGCCTATACCGTGTTCCATAGCATACATTGTATAGAGCTTATTATGCTCGAGGTAGTTCAAAGATAGCCTTTTATTGATGAAGTAAGGTATCTTTTCTAGGGGATTACATCATCTGTGGAGGGAACATCAGTGTGGGCAGCCACATACTTGGCTAACTCCGGTTCCTCTTCGGCTACCCCCTGTATAAACGAAGACTGAGAGGACGACCTGGGCAGCTTGATCGTCAGCGGTTCAGCTGGTGGAGCAGAGCGTGGAGTTGTTGGCAAACTAGCGACCCCCAGCTTAGTACTCGATGCTGGGCGGGGAGTGGTTGGTTCGCTAGAAGTTCCAGGCCTTGCATCGGGGTGACGACCCTTCTTGGGAAGGTGTATCGTCATTGGCTTGTCGAAGGGATTGAGCTTCTCCGTTTGAGACTGGCCGACTCTCGGCAGCCTGATTGTTAGTGGCTCCGTTGAGGGTCTTGGCATTTGGCCGGACCTTGGCAACCGGATTATCATTTGCTCTTCTTGTGCCGAGAGGCTGATTGCGTCCTTACGCAGAGTGGAGGTAAGGGGTGCAGACTTGCCAGGTTTACGAGCTTGGAGGTGGATCGTCAGAGGTTCTTCTGATCCTGTGGCTGTCTCGGTACGAGCTTGCACATCTCCTTCATCAAGGTACCTCTTCGACTTTTCGTATAGACAGGAGTCCGAGTAGTAGGATTCGACCCCTTTGAAGGGATCGATATCAGCAAATTCTGTCCTCACGAAGCCGTGTTTGTCGACATATTTGAAGCACTGGTGCAGTGTGGAAGGCACGATCATATAATCGTGTATCCACGGGCGCCCCAAGAGGATGTTGTAAGAAGTGTCTGCATCTATGACGTAGCAGGTGACTTCTGATTGGAGATCGCCAATTTGACACTTCAGACGAATCTTCCCAATTGGGTAGCTCCTGCCCGAATTGAAACCGCTGATGGCGGTGCTTGTAGGCGTCAAGCGATGCATTGGGATGCGGAGATGATGTAGCAGACCCTTCGGGTTAATGCTTATGGAAGAGCTAGGATCAATGTGCATCCGATCCACCTTTACGTTGCCAATGTATCCCGTGTAGTATAGCGGGCGATCATGTAGGTTGGTTTTGATGAGCATGTCTTGTGGAGTAAAGACAATGTTGGGCATCGCTCCCGTACAGGCGCTGTCTTGGAGATCTGCAGGCAGGTTCTCTCCCCTGAGGTTGACCTGAGCCAGGTATGCGTCGACATTTTGGAGTGCATCGCTCAAAGCCGCACGAACATCCTTGGAGAGTCTCAGAAGCTCGTATAATGACAACTTGGCCGATGTGTTAGCCAATTGCGCTAAGATGTCGAAGTTGTAGGGCTTCTCCAGCCCTTGTAGTGCCTCCTTTCGGAGGGATTTGTCAAAGCGAGTCTCCTTCGGCCTAGGCTTGTCGGTCGTCGGAAGCTGAGCCGGTCCCGGAACGTCAGTTGTAGCGGGCTGATGATCTTCAGCCGGGTTGTCAGCCACCGGTTGGGATTGTACCCCAGATCGCGTAACTACAGCTGTAGCCTCTTCGATATCTGCCGAGATTGTGCGGCAGGTCCTGACTTTTCCACTCTTCTTCTTGTAGGTGGAAGACGATATGGGCCGAGTCACTTCCGATACCAAGTCTGGATGGATCCACATGACCTCCCCTCGTGATATGGTGAGGGGTACTAGACCAGCAGCCTGATCTCGGGGAGGTAGAAGATTAGCAATCTCCATTGTCGCCAGAGGGATGGGGACCACACCGTCTTGTGTTTTCGTTGGAGGGAAGCTACCGAATTGTACTGACACCATATTGGCTGCTACTGTCACCTCTTCGAAATCGATGGCCAATACGTTCGAATCGATAAGGTTTTGGATGTACCGTTTTAGCTGGTAGCAGTCGTGTGTGGCATGGTGGACGTAACGATGGTAATGGCAGTACTTCGGGTTCTCCATGTCTGCCTGCCGTGGTTCCTATCTTGGTGGAGGAAGCTGAATTCTGTCTCCTTGTATAAGCATGTCCAAGATGGGCTTGACGTGACCGTCTTCGAAGGAGTAAGTAATTTGGGGCCATTGTTTGTCTGCTGGCTTTGGCTCAGGTTTTTGCGCGGTGTCGGCCACCATAGCCTGCTTACCCCTGCTGTCCCGATTGTTGGAGGGGCTACCCCCATTGTCGTTGTTAGGACGCTTGCCCTTGTTCTCTCCGTCCGAGATGTGCAGTCCCAATTGGCGAGCCTTCTTCAATCGTTCCTCGGCGCTTGTGGCACTGATGATGAATGTCTTCCAGTCCTTGAACTGACTTTTGTCCATCCAGAGACTGATTGTTGGGAGCAATCTCTTTTGGCAAATTTCGATCAAAGAGGAATCCGGATTTCCAGATGGCAGCTTCATTGCAGTTTGGCGAAATCGCTCGATATAGTTTCTTGTTAGCTTTTTCTCCCCTTGGACGACGTCCATGAGGGTGAACATTGTGATGTCCTGCCCTACTTCGTAGAACCTCTCCAAGAACATGCGCTTGAAGCCGGCGAAGGAGTGGATGCAGTTGTCTGGCAGGTTGCGGTACCAGTCGAAGGCGACCCCTTCCAATGCCCCGATGAATAATCGTGTGAGAATAGCATCGTCATGGGGCAGATGGTCGGTGGTGACCTCAAAGTAAGTGATGTACCGACTTGCTGAGGTCTTGCCGTCATAAGGATTGATATTGAACGGCTTATATCTTGGTGGAAATGGAACGTCCCTCCAGGCAGCAGGGTATGGTTGTCGTATTCTGAGGTCTTGAGAGTTTTCTCGAGCGTGAAACATGGCTCGGAGCTCCTGGACCTCTCTTCTCGCTTCGCGGGCCTCGTCCACGGCGGTGGGGACCGTTGTTTCAAGAGGATCGTTGTCCGAGTTTGGTGCCACCGAATTTGAGTCCGTATTGACCGCAGGACCCGTGTTTGTTTGGCCGGGTATTCCTTCCTGCAAAGTAGGAAGGGTCGTTTTGATTTCGTCCACAGACTTGACCAAGGCATGCAGTATGGCCTCTAGAGTGTCGATGTGTTGGCGATCACTGGAACCACCTTGGTTGCTGTCCGTCATGAACACTGTCTTTACATGAGGAGAGATGGAAGGAACAGTGGAGGATGAGCCCTCCGAATCGTACCCCTGTAGTGAGAAGTCATCGGAATATGTGGGAATGTTCTCCTCTGGTTCGGACTCAGAAGGAACAGTACCCCCAGTTTTCGAGTTCGCCTCGTCTTGGGAATTATGGACGTCCTCGGGGACGTCGGGGTTTGCTGCATCTGATGGGAGAGTTGTTTCCCCCGGCTCGTCTTCTTGGAAGATCGGATTGTCATGGAGGTTCGGAGGAACGCTACCCCCAACCACAGCAACCCCCAGTGATGTGGATGACGAGTCTCCCACTGTAGCAGATTTCGTCTTGGAACGGGTACCTTAGAAAACTCTGATGGCAGGCACCCGCTTAGACGACAATCTTTTATTCATAGTGGTTGATATCTTTGGGCTAGGGGCACTGGTCTTCTTTCTCTTCCCATCGGTGGGGACTTTTCGAGCAGAGTTGCAGGAGACGACGGAAAGTGCCTCGTCTTCTGAAGATGGCTGTTGCAGTCTTTGAAATACAGACTGCCGGTCTTCTCGCACCGTCGTGCTGTTGCAGCAGTAGTTGACGATGATTTGGGTGCAGTGACATCCGTGGGAGGACTATTTGTACCCCGATGCATCTTCTCTTTCCTTGCGTTTGTGGAGGATGGCCTCACGCAAGTCAGATGGGTCTGGACCGACCATGTTTGCTCCCGGGATTTTGGGAGACTTTTGTGAACCTCTCTGTCCGTCTGCCGCCGGGGGCTGGACTCGAGTGGTTCTGTACAACTTCCCATCCGAGGCTCGCGTAACAGTGCTCGGATGGTCAGAAGTCAGATCAGCGGACCGAACTCGCCAGGCTCACACTGCTTTAGACTTCTTCGCTCTAGTGCGTAAGGGCACATAGTAGGAAGAGTCTAAGTGATACTGGAGAGAGTCAGACATATCTTCTTGGGAGCACAAGAGATCAGGACCATAAGACAGGCGGTCGAAGACAGAGCCGCGCGGGGTAGGCGTCATGCTGCCGTCCTCAACAATCTTCATGCGGCTGGCAAACGTAGCCGTATAGGCTTTCTTCATGCGGCTGGGAGTCTCAGCCGTATGAGTATTCTTCATTCGGCTGGATGATCTGGCCGCATAGACTTTCTTCATGCGGCTGGTAGATCTACCCGCATGAGCCTCCTGCATGTGGTTGGCAGATTTGGCCACAGGAGTGCTCGGCTTCTTCTTGGGGCGCATAGAGTCGCTCTTTGTCCCTGCAAGTCCAGCATCGTAACATTTTCCTCTGCCGGACTTGGGGACAGCAGAGTTCTCTACGGCTCGAAGTGGAGCCGTATGAGAGTCGCCTTCGCCGTCTTGGGTAGCAGAGAGTACCCCGTCCAGAGCTTGTGGGGGAGCAAATGATTTTGGCCTCCACTCGCAGCGAGCTTTCTTTGTGCGGGTTCGCTTCTGGATCGGGCCGGCACTTCCTTCAGAGAGCATCTCTTCAAACGCCTGTTTTTCGAAACGGACGACCATCTTCTGTTGCGTGGAGCCAAGCTTGGCTGCATCCGACTGCGTCACCAACTCCTCAGTCGTGGAGAAGTTTGTCCCCAGCATAGTTGCCATCGTGTTTGCCATAAAATATAAAAGAGCAGAACAATTATCGGAGGACTGGACTTTTACTTCATGTTACAAACTTGCTTATACAAAAAAAGACTAGGGACGAAAGCCTAGGTACATCAGTCTAAGTACAATTGTTTATTTTAGATTCTGGGGGGTGACGATAGAGGCTCGGGAAAGCGACGACCGCTCTGCCTTACTCCTTGGACGATCGGTATGCAGCCTTGGCTCCAGAAGATTGCTCGGCGTTGAAGAAATGCTCTCTTTGCTCTCTCTCTCTGCTTTTTCTCTCCAAGTCTGTGGTGCTCTCTCTGATCTCGAAAAGTCCTCTTTGTATGTATGTGTGCCTATGTCTCTCTCTTGCAAGGGAATGGCACCCTGCTATTTATAAGAATGGAGGGACCTCATTAGGGTTCACAATGATTGCTCCTTAAAGTGGCGGCGGCCTATTGATCGATCAATCTGGGCCATTAATCTTGAGTGTGATAAATCTGGGCCATCTAGTGTAGATTGCACCAAATCCTATCAGTAATTAATAATGATTGGAATAAATCTCTGTAGTGATGATTTGCTGATGTCTGCAAATCTGAGTGAATAAATTTAATTCATTCTCCTGCCACGTGTCCCAGATTATTGGGATTTGACCCAATCTTTGATTGCAGTAAATCTGGAAAATTGATTGGCTTTATGACACGTGTCCTGAGAGCCGTTGAGAAGGATTGAGCCGCATAAGGGTTGAGCCGCATAAGGATGGATCCGCATAAGACTGGCCACGTGTCAGGTCTGCTTGGGGAGTGGCCCCCCGAACCTTCGAACTATATGATAATTTGAGCCGCATAATGGGTAATGAGCTGCATGGAGATGATCCTTGCGAGCCGCATGGGGGGCCTCTACTTGAGCCACATAAGACTGTTTCTGCCTGAGCCGCATAAGAAAGCTTCATCTTGAACCGCATGGGGAGTCTTCGTTCGAGCCGCATATGACTGTCTACGTGTCAGGGCCACGTGGCATTTTCTGGATCTCGGAAGATTGTGTCAGAGATCTCCTTCACTTCCCTAGGGGTCTGTCATTCTGACAGAGTCATAATTACCTCTTTTGTGTCAGGGCTACCACTTTTTCAGAGTTGTCAGCCGTCAACGTAATTAATGCAGGAGGGGAGAACTGTTTTGCAAGCCACGTGTCTTCTATTCTGAGCCGCATAGAACATCTTGAGCCGTATAGTCCCTTGTGCCGCATGAATCTGTGAGCCACATGGGCTTCCTGAGCCGTATGGAGTTTCCCGGCCGCATGGATCTTTCTTTAGTATTTTCCATGCTTTTATACTATGCATCTATACGGACTGGCACTATGCGGCCAAGCACTACGCATCCATGCGGACTGATACTATGTGGCCATGCACTATGCATCTATGTTGACTGCCACTATGCGGCCAGGCACTATGCATCCATACGGACTGACACTATACGGTACTATGCAGCTATGCATCCATGCGGACTGGCAATATGCGGCCAGGCACTATTTATCGTCCATGCCAGAACCAGGACAGATGAACATAGAAGATGTCCAAAACTTGCTT
This sequence comes from Iris pallida, assembly GCA_029216955.1. Classification (NCBI taxonomy): domain Eukaryota; kingdom Viridiplantae; phylum Streptophyta; class Magnoliopsida; order Asparagales; family Iridaceae; genus Iris; species Iris pallida. Next base: position 79,723 of record JANAVB010003145.1, read on the forward strand.
TGGCCATAACTTCCTCCAAAAAAGTCAAAATCTAACTTTTCAAAGGTCCATTTTAGGTAAATTCTCTACCACATGAAACACTCAAAACTTAAAAATAATGAAGTTTAGTAGATCAAAATCCAAGAAGACCGAAAAAGGCTACAAACTTAGATCTACAAAAATCTATCCATCCAAACCGAAAACTCAAAGTTCTAAAGATGCTTAGAATCATGTAAAGAAGAAGATAGAACAATAAAATAGAAGATCCATCATGAAGTAAGTTGTATTTGCCTAAGCTC